>JARYGA010028415.1:0-49809 GCA_030545235.1 Helianthus tuberosus | reverse complement strand
ATGAATGGTGTAAATACCCTATGTATATGTTGTAATCTTGTCATTTGCCATTTTGGGTTGAGGGTGTTGTTTTGTATTGGTCTTTTGTCCGTTTGGATCGGAGGCTTGTTTTAATGAAGTTTTATTAAAAAAAACATACTCTATGGAAAAGTAGAAATTGCTCCTCGTTGTTTTACTCGTAATTATTATACAAAGATTAAAATTACCCTAGAAGATTAAAATGACCTTACAACATCATTTAGATAGTAATTATGATACTTTACAAAATTATCTTACAGGATCAAAATTACCCTACAAAATCGTTTGTAGAGTAATTATAATACTTATGGGTGCAAACGAGCCGAGCTACTCGCGAGCTACTTGAGCCCGAGCTCGAGCCGGCTCGCGAGCCTAATCGAGCTTTCTGTTTATATATTTTTTATTAATATATTAAACATATATTTATATAATAATAATTACCATTTATATAAATATTAAAAAATAACTAAATTATATGTATAATAATAATTATAATTAATATAAATTAATTAATAAATACTAAACGAGTCGAGCTCGAGCTTTAAAAATTACCTTCAAGCCAAGCTCGAGCTTGAGAAATAAAGCTCGAATCGAGCCAAGCTCGAGCTCGAACTTTCATGTGTTAGCTCGAGCCTGGTCGAGCTCGGGCTCAGCTCGGCTCATTTGCACCCCTAATAATACTATACAAAAGTATCCTACTAGATCAAAATTACCTTACAAGATTAAAATTACCGTATAAGATTATTTGTAGAGTAATTTTAAAACAAAAGAAACATAAAAAAAAAGTTATTATTCTAAAACGCAACTGACTAAAAACAAAAAAGAAAGTATTCTTTCTAAAATGCAATTGACAAAAAACAAAAAAAAAAGTCTTTTTCTAAAACGCAATGGATAAAAAACACAAAACAAAATGTTCTTCCTAAAACGCAATAGACTAAAAATACATAAGAAAGTGTCTTTTGTAAAACGCAATAGACTAAAAATACATAAGAAAGTGTCTTTTGTAAAACGCAATTGACTAAAAACATAAAAGAATGTGTTCTTTCTAAAATGCAATTGAATAAAAACACAAAACAAAGTGTTTATTCTAAAACGCAATTAACTAAAAACACAAAAGAAAGTGTTTATTCTAAAACGCAATGGACAAAAAAACTCACAGAAAATGTATTTTTTTCATTCTTTTGTAAAACACAATGGACAAAAAACTGTGTTTTTTCATTGTTTTATAAAACGCAACGGACAAAAAACACACAAAAAATGTGTTTTTCATTCTTTTGAAAAACGTAATAGAAAAAAACGTTGCTTTTTCATTTTTTTGTAAAACACAATGAACAAAAAACACAAAAAAATTATGTTTTTTCATTATTTTGTAAAACACAATTCTAAATGAAAGTTTAAACTGAAAACTGTTTTGTAATTTTCTTTGAGACATTTTATCAAACAACTGGTGTGCAACTTTTTACCACTAATTTCTTAATAAAATTGGAACAAATAATGTTGCCCAAAAGCAAGAATACATCAAGAGAATATTAGAACCATAGACATTTGAGAGGAGAAGTACATGTTTCAATCAATTTATCAAGTTCCATTGCATTATGTTAAATTACAAAAAAAATGAGAAATTGCATAAAAATAAATCGGGTTTCTTCAAAGAAATTGAGTAACACGTTAATTGAGTATTTAAACCGTTTATTGATGAAGAAAATTGAACTATGATGTAGTAATTATAGAGAAAGAAAGTGAAAGAAAGGTTGAAGATTGAGAGTTTTGAAAATACGGAGAAAGATAAATAAAATAGTAAAAAATGAGATTGACTAAAATGCTCCTCCTTATGTTTTTTGTTATCTGTCATGTGTCCTCTTATTATTGCTTCCTACACTTTATACCCAAAATAAACTTCTTATTTGATATTGGGTAAATTACACTTTTCGTCATTTATGTTTGTATTGTATTGCAACGGATAACCTTTAACTTTAATAATTACAGTCGCAGTCCTTTTTTTGTTAAAAGCATTACACTCTACGGCCTTTGATCCAACTTAGTTAAAACTTTCAGTTAAATATGGCACGTGCCCTGCACATGAGGATATTATTCTTTTTTCACGTTCTAATACAATAAAAGAAGAGATTAAGGGTATGTTTGGCTAAGCTTATTAGAGTTAAAAAGGACTTTTGGGAAAATGACTTTTTGAAAAGGAGTTTTTAAAAAAAGTGTTTGGATTAGCTTATGGGGTGGGAAAAGCCAATAAGTCAATAAGTTGTTTTTTAAAAAGTGTTTGGCTTAGCTTATTGATGTAAAATGACTAAAATGGACATTCTTTCATAAGGGTGTTAAAAAATAAGGGGTATATTGGTAATTTGTTGGTTGAAAAGCTATAAGCTAAACAAGAAGTCACAATCTCCTAACTTTTCAAAAACTCCTTTTCATTCATATCAAAAAGTCATTTTTAAAAGCACTTTTCCATTTGCCAAACATTATAAGGAGCTTATTGGCTTTTTGATAAGTCAATAAGCCAATAAGTTAGTTTGAAAAGCTTAGCCAAACATGCCCTGAAAACTACTCCTTGTTCTTCAGTTCTCTCTCTCACTCTAACACCCACCACCACACTCTCTCTACCCCCTCCTATCTTTCTATCTATCTTTTTGCTCTCACTCATAACCAAACCCACACCACTGTGGGTTCAATCGAAAAATCTGATAAAAGGGCGTCGACGGATAAATCTGATAAAGGGGCGTCAACGGATAAATCTGATAAAAGGGCGTCGACAGCTAAGAAAATTGGTAGGGTTGTGCCTGAAACCATGGCGGTGGCGCCGCTGTTGAAGTTAGAGGAGAATGAAGAAGTGTCGGTTGAGTTTAAACGACGGATGACGAGGTGTAGGTCGAAGAAGCCGTTGTTGGATACTATTGAGGAAGAACATGTTTGCTCTAGATGACTTAGTTATTGTCATTTTTTATTTATCTCTTGAAATATCCTTTTTGGGTTTGGTGAATTTGGTAAAAAGATACATGTTTCTTCTAATTTTTGCGAATTAAAATCCTTGGTTGTTGAAGGAGAGGGTGAACCTTGGCTGCTGAACGAGAGGGTGAACAGGGTTTGGTGGTTGTAGTGATTTAGGGTTTGGTTTGGTAAAAATGGATTTTGTATTAGAGATTAGATCCAGATCTGATGTTCATAAGGGTGTACGGGGCACAAGCGGGAGGGGGATCGGTGACCCCAGTCCCCGATCGGGAACACTGTTGTCGTCACCGCGGGGACCCAAATCGGGGAGGGGTTTCGGTATTGTTTCACCGCATGAAGGAGAGAGGAGATGGTGGGCCACCCTCATTTTCAACCAATCAATTATTTTTCTTTTTCTTTTTTAATAAAAAAACAAGTCACCTAAGAGGGGAGTGCCCCCATCAAATTGGGGTGTGAGGGGAATTTAAGAGGGGAGTTGACGTGGCATAACCTGGTTGGGTGTGCGTAAGAGAGGGGACTCCCCTAAGAGGGGAGTGCCCCTCTCACCCTAAGATTGGAGTTCAGATTTAGAGAGAGATTTTTTTTTTCAATTTGATTTGTTTTATTTATAAATTATTTTAGATAAATGAGTAAAATTACAAAAGTACCCTCATGTGCCTTGCAGATGCCATATTTAATTGAAAATTTTAACCAGGTTATGGGCAAAGGACGTATGGTGTAATGGTTTTTCTATAAAAAGAACTGCGATTGTAATTATTGAAGTTAAAGATTATCTATTGCAATCTTATACAAACATAAAAGACGAAATTGTAATTTACTCTTTGATCTTTTCCTTATGATTTTTTTAAGTGCAAAAGTAAAAGCATTTTCATAGGTTAAAGTTTTCTCATATCAAAACCGGTTTTGACCGTGTTACCAATAACCGGTTTTAATTGGGCATAATTGTTTGTGTTTTTGTTGTTTCATGAATTGGGCTTATGCTGAATTAAATACGGGCTCATAGCATTTTTGGATCTCGTGTGCAAGGCCTATGTGCGTTTATCTTGTTAACATTGACGCCGAAACAATTGTGAACAATTGCAATTGAAAAAACAACTTGTCGTAGCTTCTTTTTTTTCCATTTAAATTTATGCGTGTTTTCTTCTTTTTTGTTATTTTATAAAAAAGAAAAAATAACTTCTTGTTGTCATTAAGGATGTGTAAAATACTGAATTAACCGACGAATAACCAAATTAACTAATAAAACCTGAACGATATAACTGAACTGTACCAAAAACCGATGGGTCGCTTTAATGATTTTATGAAAACGACAATAGTGGTTAAAAAATTTATTCTAAAAATTTATATAAATATTTATTCAATGGTTAAAAATTTCAAGCCCAAACTTTCCGGCCTAAATAATACCCAATTATAATGTTTTGAGCTATTTTATTGTTAGGCACAAATTCACGGTTAACTAACCCGCTATAACTTTCAAACCGACTAACCGAAACCGCTATAACCAACTACGACTCAAACACCGGTAAAGTTTTCCTAATAAAACCAGATCCAGTCTTGCTTTCATGTTTATAGCGTCATCACTAGTTAATGACTATTTGATGCATGATCAGAATCGTGAGCCATGAATAATCACCATCTTCATAGTTCTTGTTAAGATGCTATGAATTGATTCAAACCCCAAATTCATACTAGAACCACGATAATTCAATAAAAATAGTAAGTTAAGCCCAAAACCATCGGATCATCACTTATTCCACAAATAGATAATCACCAAAAATCTGAAAAAAAGTTTGTCTTTGAGTCAAAATAAGCATAACCAGGCATCTAAAAGTGAAAACAATTTCGAATTATATTTCTAAATTCTAGTTCTTGTAATTTCTTTTGAAGCATGGTCGCGAGGTTTGAATATTGAGTATGAATCATAGTTTAAATATTTCTTAACCTAGATACTAGACTAAAAACAGAGATGGAATCATTATATTTACACATGACTATTAATCTAATATATATGTAAGAGTATAGTTTACTACTTTCTTGTGTAAGGTTCATTGGAGAACACTAAAAAAGTGGGGAACAGTGGGGAACCGACTCAAACGAACTCCGATTGGACTCATTCATGCGGCGTTGGAACCGGCTCGTCGAACCCTAACTAGGATCTCTTAACCCTAAACCCTAAATCATAATCCCTAAACCCTAAATATATTAGGGTTTGGCTTTTAGGGTTTAGCTTTAGGGTTTAGCCTTAGGGTTTAGCCTTAGGGTTTAGATTTAGGTTTAGCATTTAGGGTTTAGCTTTTAGGGTTTATAGTTTAGATTTTACGGTTTAGCTTAGGTTTTAGCCTTATTGTAGGATCGTTTTCTGACCCAAATGAGTCGATCGGAAGAGAACTCGTCCAATATGAAAGGCGGAAACAAACATATCGGAGTTATTTCAGCTGAATTACACAAGAAATCACTTTAATTGTCTTTTATAGTGAAAACACAACGTTTTACAGCCTGGAGACACTTCGGCAGCACTTCGTTGCCGGAATCAGATCGTTAAAAATGACAAGGCACATCAGGTATTTATAGGCTAGGTGATTTCGCACGAAACCATTCAAGCGAAACCAAGTTCACACGAAATCACTATTTCGTGCGAAATACCAATTTGATTTCGTACGAACTAGCTACCTTTCTATTTCGTGCGAAATAGCCCATTCACCCATTTTCTCGTTTTCCATGCCCTGATCTATCTAATATAATACAAGACTCGATACAAGACGAAGTCGACAGACGTACCAACAGACTCCCCCTCGGATGCTGACGAAGTCTTCGGTGTCGAGTCTTTGGTTGTCAAACCTTCAACCTTTATCAGTCTTCACACTCTCTCCAAAGTTTCTCCATTGTAATCATCCTCTGTCAATCTTTATCTCTTTTTCTTCCAGAATCTCAAACTGGCTTTCAAGCTTTCTAATTCTCTTGATCAGATCTCTTGATTCCTTAAGTTCATCAGCATCAGCAACTAGCATAGACTTCAGTTCCAGGATCAGAACTTGGCTCTCAGGATTGTAACCTGGCTCTTATCCTGTTTCAGCATCAGCGTCTTCAGACTCCCCCTTTTGATAAGCTGGGATCGCAGTCTGGAATTCACTTCTCACAAGTTCTAAGATTGTAACCTGGCTTTTCTCAAACTTCATTCCTGCACAATCTCTATCACAAACATAAGTTTCACAAATTTAAAATTTATCAAATTTATATCACTTGCAGTAATAGAATGATTTAACATTTAAAAGTTTCTGATGACCACTTGTAGGCAATCATTCAAAATTTTTCTTATTTTAACTAGACTCTCCCAAACCTGTTCTTCATGTTTAGCACTCGGAATTTTGAAAATCAGCTCGTCAACATCAGTTGTCGAAAATCTTTTTTTATTATCAAAATTTTATGCTAAAACATACTGAAAATGTTTTTGGATTTTGATTAAAATGAAAATGCAGTAAAGAAATATTTACAAACAATATTTTTTTGAATTTGTGTAAGAGGATCATATCAGTTTTTGAGACTCATCACCAACACCGTTAAGCTTTAAACATTTTAAGATCTAAACGATTCACTTAGATTGTCAGTATACTGATCCACTTAAATTTTCACACAAATTTCAACTGTTTCGAGATACGAGATTAATGTTTTAGAGACTTAAACTTATACGCGTGTCCCACCTTAGAATATACTCCCGTATCCAGATCCCAATATTCAGTCTTACAAGTGAGAATACCTAGATGATATCTGTAGCGGGTTAGATGCGAGGGCCATGAGAGCTCAGGCTATTGCTTCCGCAAAATCAGAGAGATGATGGCTTCGACTTTAGGTGTGTTCCCTTTAGAGAATCTTTTCTTCAACAGCACATGATTAGCATTTTTCAATGTTTCATCATTTTTTACGCTGAGGGGGGTTGCTAATATTTCAAGCAAGCAGAAAGTATTATACGGGGACTAGGCCATTGCTTCCGCAAAATCAGAAGTCCCGGGATAATACCCCAGATATCACTAAGCATAAAGACCTAGTATCTCAGAAAGAGGGACCTTTCAAACAAGATTTCGGGGGTTACCCATATATCCGAGAGATGTTCCCCACGAACTAAGTAAGTTTGAAATTTAGGTTTATGTCTCAAACACAATCTACTAAATGTGTAAAAACCTACTGGCACATCATCAGTGAGACCGTTTATCACATTTTAACTTTCCAATTCTTTAGCATGCTGTGATCGTCTACTGATGTACTATCATTTCCTCTTTTTCACAACAAAACTCATTTTTGATTTTATCATGTTTTTGGCTTTATATGGTTTTATCATGTTTTTGGAATTTTCAAATTTTCAAATGTTTTTGGATTTTCTGAAATTTCTTACTCCCCCTAAAATTCAAAATCATTTAAAGGAAATTTGAAAATAAACTGTACAAGTAAAGTGACAACTGTTGTGAATTACTTCAAATCGCCATCCACTTGGCATAAACAATCAGAACTCCCCCTGACAACAAACTATTTTTCCATTGTGATTTCAAAACACTTAAGTTTGTTTTAATCAAATGGTTTTTCCGGAAAATTAGTTTTGCTGATTTTATAAAACCACTTGCAGGTTAGGGGATCAATTAATCACTTTGTTCTTCTTTCTTCTTCAACCTTTTGAAAAATATAACAGATTTAAATTCAATCAACAAATACCACTTGTAGGAAATCAAGTACAACTTAATGTCCCTGATTTACCACTTTGTAGGTCGAAATATCACCAGAGTGAATTTCTCAAGAAAGATGCCTATTCCTACTCCACGATTACCAACTTGGGAGCTCCGGCAAGTCCTGGTTTTCAATCATAATAGGTTCCATCCCAGTCACAAACCTGGGATGATTCATCTTTACATGGTTTCTTCGTTTTCTTCTCATAAAATTCCTTTACCCCTTTGACCTTCCCGTCAACCATTTTTCCAAAAATATTTTGAACTGTGGGGTTAAAGGCTTTTTCAATATCAAATTCTGTCTTTTCAGAAAAAAATTGATTTGAAATCTCAACTTTGCCAACTTTTTGTTTAAAATTTTCAGCTCGCAATGGTGGAAAATTGACATCATCCATTGGCGGAACTGAATTTTCACTCATTTTCTCAACTTGTGGCTCCTCTGACTTTATGGAATCAGATTCATCGCCTGAAAATAGCTCCTTTGATTCTGACGACTCAGAATCATTGCTAGAATTATCATCAGATTTCTTAACGACCCACTTTTGGTTGTCAAGATTTGCTTTTCTCTTGTAAAACCTTTTTGAACATTCACCAAACTTAAATTTCGAGTTTTTGAAAACTGTAAAAGGTTTGATTGGTGTTTCATTTTCAACCATCTTTTCTTTCATTTTAAGAAACACTCCCTGTTTTGTTTGAATTACCTTAGGACAATTCCTGGCAATATGACCAAGTGTTTTGCATTGAAAACAGGTTCTCGTTTCCTTTTTCTGAGCAACTTCCTTCTTCATTTCCTCTTGCTTTTTAGCAAGGAATTCTTTGTTTGTCTGTTTTCTGAACAAGTGCTTCTTTTCTTCTTCAGATGATGTTCCTAAAACAAAAACAATTTTTGATTTATAAGTTTTTTTATTTTTATGATTTTTCGGTGGAATAAACCCAAGACCTTTTCTTTTGAAATTACCATTATGGTTTGGTTTCTTTTGAAAACCAGAACCAGAATTGTAACCCTTTTTCTTGTTTAATCTTTATTTATCTCTTGAGGTGTACTTTTTAGGTTTTTCAGCAAGATTTACATCTTTTATTTTAGAAATATTAATTTCTGTTAGTTTGAAAACCTTTTTGATTATTTCAGTTTTAACACCTCTAATTGGAAATTCTTCATCAGAATATAATTTGTCAGAATCAATCAAAGTATAAGCTACTTTGAATGTTTCATCATTCAAATTAGATTTTGATAACAAAAATTCTTTATTGTAAACCCATTTGCCCTTTCTGATTGTTGGACTTGAAGTGTTGAATTCAGACTTTGACTCTGACTTTGACTCCAACTTTGACTCTTCGGTTTCATCTTTATCCAATACCTGATCGACCACTTTCATTATTAACTCGGACTCATGATCAGTGTCAGATGATGTAAAAGTGACATCAATGTTGTCTGGCAAATTATCTGAAGGTTCAGATTCCCACTGTAAGTTGGTTGCCTTTTTTACTCTTTCTGAATTTGGATTTCTAGGAGAATATCCATTTTCAAGCGGGGGTGGACATTTGTTGTAACTGGCACTATGTTTCTTACCAGAATTCTTCACTTCAGTATCCTTCTTCTTTTCAGAACTCTTGTCTTCGGATACTTCCTCTTCATCAAATGCCTTCATGCCTTCAACGGTTGGATAAATCATGTCAATAACATAAGAAGTACATGAGTAACTTTTTAACAACTTGTTTACTCTCTCTGTTTCAATCCTCTGGGTTTCCAGTTTCTGTTCCAGTACAGCACACTTCTCAATGTAATTGTTAACAACTTTTTGCTTAGTCATGAAAGCTCCTTGAAGAGTCTTCATAGTTGTTGCTTGTTCACTGCTTGATGGATTGTATTGATTCATTGCTTTGTTTAGAACATCATAGGATTCTTTCAATCTGTTCATGTTATGAATCAAAGTACTGTTTTGCTTCTTCACTGCTTCACAGTTTTCACATTTCACAGGAATCTTTTGTGCATCAGCTTCTGCTTCAACTTTAAAAGCTGGAATGTCTTTTATTTTCTTCCTTATCACACGAACTTCTTCATCATCACTGCTAACTGGTTTTTTAACTTTCTTCTTTTTCACTCGAACTTTTTCATCATCACTGTCACTTTCTTCTAGCATTCTTAAATGCTCTTTCATTCTTTTTGCATAATAATCATCATTATCACTATCTTCATCAACTCGAGCAACAAATGCTTTATGATTTGACTTCTTGTTAGGATCATAATCATCCCAACTGAAACCTTCTGGAAGTCTTTCATCATCTTGATTTATCATTTTGTTCATCAAATATGCTTTCTTTGATGATTCCTCTTCAATCACCTTCCTAGCATGTGCAGTTTGTGTCTGTTGTTGATGTGGTTGTTGAGCAACTTGATGATAAATTGCTTTTCGATAGTAATCATTGTTGTTGAATGGATTTTGAGCTTCACTTGCTTCGCGCTTTGTGCACTCTCGCTTGAAATGCCCTTTTTCCCTGCAACGAAAACAAGTAACTTTAGATTTATCAAAACCTAAAGTAGAAACATTTGCATCACGGAAATCATCTCTTCCCGTGATCTGTTTGAATTTTTCAGCTCTTCTCAACACACTAGCCAAACACCACTTAATATCCATTAACTCCATCTCTTCAGCAACGATTTGACCGTAATCCTCTTTAGTCAACATTGGATTTCCGATTCTTCCTGCAACTAAACTTTCATATGATTCTAACACAGTCACCAACAGAGATATGTGACCTTTTGCAACCTCTTCCGAGAAATTCTGACCATTCTCAAGATTTAATGCAATGTTGCATTGTAACATCTTTCCATTCTTAGTTGCTGAAAAGTTTGGATCAAATGATGGATATGAAGAAAATCCTGTTTTGCTGTTTGATCCTTGAGATGACTCTCCAGATGAACTTTTTGCATTGAAAGCAGTTTCGATCTTTGGTGAAAGATTGGTTTTGTCACTGATACCTCCTTTGTAGTATAGACCAATATCTTGTTCACCATCAAAATCTTTCATTCTAGAGATCTTCCGTTGTTCCATCTCTTGAGCTTCAAGTTTTTCAATAAACTTGCTCAATGTTAAATTGCTAAACCCTTTCTTGTTCCTTAACATCATAAGATATGTACCCTAAACTTCATGTGGCAACGCATCAGCCAATTTTTCAATCAACTCTTCATTATCCTTTGTGATGCTCAACCTTTTCATGTTAACAATTAAATTGCAATATCTTTCTATAATCTGCTTGGTGCTTTCATTTTTTAAACCACGAAATAGATCGAACTCCTTTTTCAAAAGCGATTTTTTTGTTTTTAATCATCTCTTGGCTCCCTACAAACTTTGATTTTAATGCTTTCTAAATTGAATACGCACTCCCATTGTGTTGCAGTAAAACTAAGATATCTTCCTTAACAGCTTGATGTAATAGACTAATCATCATCTTTTTTATTTTTGTATTTCTTTCTATCATCAACACTTAGATCTTTAATAGCAATCTCCTCTTCATCATCATTCAATGGTCTGATATATTTCGTTTCAACACATTCCGAAGCATCCAAATAATTTGCTTGAACCCAGTTTTCGAAACGCTCCTCCCATCCTTTATATTCCTCAATATTCATGAGCTTTGGTGGTTTTTGCATGGTGCCTGTTTCATTTTCCATGTTTAAGTTTTGAGTAACAGTAGTAGGAGTACTCGGTGCAGTAGCAAATGCGTTATAAAATTCCTCTTCCATGTTTTGGCAACAAGTTTCACAAATTTACAACTTTCAAACGAAATACCAATCTTAAGCGAAATAACCTCTTCACGCGGAATACCCTGTTCAAGCGAAATACCCTGGAAGACAACTTCAAACGAAAACAGTTCACACGAAATACCCTTTTCACACGAAATGACTGATTTCGTGCGAAATAACCAAACGAAATACCAGTTTGATGCGAAATAAGCTGATTTCGTGCGAAATAGCTAAAACTAAGTGATTTCGTACGAAATCAAATTTCTATTTCGTGCGAAATGCTGCTGATGTCATCATCTCGGCCATGTTTTTGTCAAATTGATCAGTTTTTAGTCTGATTTTAGATCCAAATCTTTCAAGGCTTTGTTAAAACACAGTTTCGCATATAGGGTATGTTTGGCAAAACTAGCTGGTAGCTGGAAGCTGGAAGCTGGTGGCTGGTAGCTGGAAGCTGGTAGCTGGAGCTTTTTAGATATTAAGGCGTTTGGCAGAGTAGCTGGAGCTTTTAATAAAATGTATAAAATGACCAAAATGGGCATAAATAAAAAAAACATAATACTAAACGTAATCACACACACACACACACACACACACACACACATATATATATATAAGTTATTTCTCAAATGAAAAAAACATGGTCATTTTCAATTAAATAAAACATAGTTATTGACAAACAGTCATAATATAATACTATTACATCATTAATGTCGTGCATTCCATATCAAAGTAGCAATTTCGTTGTGAACATGTTTCATCTCATTCGATGTTCCTTCAAATAGACCGCTAGTGCTTGTGTCATGGTTACGAACATCATGCAGTTCATCTCGTGGTATGTAGTTTGGATGTTGCTCCATTGCAGTAAATATGAAATCTTCTTGAGAATTACGTATATAGTTGTGCAATGCAAATGTAGCCATGATAACATCAATTTGTGTTTGCACGCTATACTTGGGCATTTTACCAAGTATCTTAAATCGTTTCTTCAAAATTCCAAATGACATCTCAATATGACTTCGTAATGATGAATGTGAACGGTTGAAAGCTTCTTGCATATTATTCGGGGCCTCTCTTTGAAATTGAGATTGATGGTATCTTGTCTTGGAATATGGAACAAGGTATCCTTTTCTATCTGGATATCCTTTATCAACCAAATAATATCTACCTGATAAAGGAGTCGAAAAATAAAAGGCGTTAGAATTTATTAAAAATAACATGAAACAATTCCAAATATATGTGTAAGTAATTCGAAATATTACCTTCAGGTGGTTGTGGGAAGTTGAATTTACTATTTTAGGTCGCGTTAATGAAAACGCGCGTGTCATGTGCTGATCCCTCCCATCCTATCGATACGAATGTGAAACACATATCGAAATCTCATGTGGCCATTACGTTGAAAGTTGGTACCCCTTTTCTACCAATATAAGGTAGTTGCTGACTCTCTGGGATGCAGGCCCCTATGTGTGTACCGTCAATACATCCAATACAATCCTATATGTAATTTGAACATTAGTCAAGTAACAAAGTACACAAGTAGGAATGACATTAATCAATTTAATACCTTGAAATACGGCATGTATCTTTTGTCATTCAAGATTTGAGGTGGTACGAATTGAAAAGTTGGATCTTTTGGTTTTATAACGTCACGTGCTAGACCTTGAAAACCTTTACCTCTACCAGCTATTGCCTCTAGAACTTCATGAAAGGCTCTACTAATAGTCTCCCCAGAACGTTGAAAACGCTCCCCAACATCCCTGTTAGATAAACCTAATGCCAATGTATATAAAAATATCCCCACCTTCTCACAAGTTGACATTCTATCACTCGACTGCAATCCATAGTTTGATTCAAGCTCTCTACATAATTTCGTAAATACGTTTGGATGCATTCTGAATGCATTTACACATCGTATAGGATTGCCATTTAAAACTTCCATCATCCAAGCATGTCCCGTTTGAGGTGATGTCATGCATGGTTCCTTGTACATATGCTTATAATAGTATGCAGCAACTAGATCACCTGTATAGGTTGAATCCAACAAAAAATTATAGCAATGCAGTTTGTGCTTCTTCTTACTTGTTTCATTGTTCATTGTAACCCTGATAATAAATTCAATATCAGCTTAACATATAAACACTTTAATAGCTAAAATATAAATGGATAAATAGCTTAACATATAGTCATATCACTAAAACATCAAGGTAAAAAAAACAATAAATCAATCCAAAAGCAATAAAGTTCAAACAAATAGAAACAATAATGTCTTTGTAACATGTCCTCAAAGAAAACTTTGGTCGGTGAGCCTTTGCTTTCGTTGTAGCCACGCTAACCTACCATGATCATGTGGCACATTTATAAACATTTCTCTTTTCACGGGATCTTCAAATAAATCCATTGCAAATAACCACAATTCCTCATCTTCTCTCAGTAGTCCTGCATCTACCATCCGGCTAAGCAAACCCATAGCAGCTTCAATACTAAACTCAGTACTTTGACTGAGTTTGGAAGAATCTGATTCTAATATTTCTAGAGCACGTTATTGATTCATACTACTTTGAGTTAAATGTTCTTTAAGTATTGAAGCTCCCAATGATTCTCTCCCTTTACGTTTCATCTTAACTGGTTTAGGCTTAGTGTTTACTTTAGTAGACTTTTCAAAATTTTTTGCAACCTCACTTGGGCTTAATGTTGATGAATCATGTTGACTTACTTCATTCAAAAAGTCACCAAAGAAATTGTTACCTCCCTCAACATTGTCATCCTCAAGGTTCTCAACATTGTCATCCTCAAGGTTCTCAACATGCACCTCATTGAATGTATTTGGATCCATAGAGGGTGCCACACAATTTTCCCCACTAGCAACTACATCTCCAAATAACTGATCCCACTCTTCTTGTAGTTGTATAGATGGTTGGTAATTTTGAATTGCTAGAACTTTCGGGTTTTCCTACACAATATAATGGTGAATCTTTAGTTATCATTATGACTAGAATATTATATGGTATTTAAATTTTGAATGAGTTATATTATGTCACCTGAATTTTTCTTTTCCACCATTCATCAAAACAATTAAGTTGCTTGGTACTTTCATTCCAACCTAGACCAGTCTCTCCATTCTTAAGTGACTTCCAAAGGTTGTACTCTTTTCTCATACTGTCATACTTGTTCTTCATAGCTTTGTCACTTGCGAATTTATGATTTATAACTTTTTCAAACTCTGGCTGAAGAGTGACCCATTTGAATGGGGAAGTTCGACCATGCTTCGTGATATATTTATTTAGGAACCGACATAATTCTAAAACCATTTCTTTTGGCCAAATTTCTCTTTTCCCTTTCTCTTTTTTAGAATCCATCTAGCAACCATGCATACATACATATGATAATAATGATGAAGAAGAAAATTGAACTTTTGTAATCATCACAGCAAAACCCCCTTTTTGGTCAATGTGGTTTCATCATGGTATGAACGATTAGGCCTCTAGTAATCATTTTACACACAAAATAAATATTTAAAACTGAACTTCAACATATGTATCTAGGTTTTCATACATGTCACTGATCTTAGATTTGGCAAAAACTTCAACAATTATCATAATCCATTTCAATTTGTAAATAAAGAATCAACTATTTCAACATTCATAGTAAAAAAACATCTTAACATATTATAATTAAATAAATAATTATTGTGTAAAGTAGTAGATTTAACCGTAAACAAATGCACAAAAGCAAATCCAAACTTCAACATATACATATAGGTTTTCATACATGTCATTGATCTTATATTTATGTCAGCCAATTAGATCACATTGTCAATCTATCTAGCAAATACTTCAACAATTTTCTGTTAGCTAACTAGATTACACCAGAATCAACTATTTCAGCATACACAGTCAAATTGCATCTTAACATTTCAGAAACTAACTTAACATCATATTGCAAGATCACAAACAAAATATATATTTAAAACTTATATTGTAGTGAATGTCAATAACCAGAAAGAGTAAGAATATACACCTAGGGGTGCAAACGAGCCGTGCCGAGCACGAGCTCGATTAACTTATGAGAGCTCGGGCTCGGGCTTGGCTCGATTCGAGCTTTGTTTTCTCAAGCTCGAGCTCGGCTCGTTTACACTAAGGCTCGATAAACAAACGAGCTTTATTTTAGGCTAAAGCTCGGCTCGGGCTCGATAAGGCTCGACTCGTTTCGAGCTTTTTCTCGAGCCGATCACGAGTAGCTCGCAAGCCGCTCGGCTCGTTTGCACCTCTACCTGTGTTGTTGGTTAGTTCTAATGTCTTGTAGTTGATTTAATGAAAGTTATTATTGAAAAAAAAATTATTTTAAATTTTTATATATCAGCACAACTATGCCCAGTCATAAAATACAAATTTCTTCCTTTTGGTCTCTCATTCTCGTTCTTTTGCCACTGAGTAAGAAAAGGAAGAAGCAACGTAAAAAAAAATAAGTTTTTATTTGTCAAGTAACAGACCACTTGATACTCGATGTTGGTTTTTTTTTACGAATTTGTTGACCGGCCATCTCTATATTGCTATTTCTTGAATAATTCATGAATAATCAAATGCTTTTGTTGACCATTAATGTATAAATTAAATAAGAGAAACTAAAATTCGGAATCTGACGATTACGATTACGTAACATGCTTTTGTTGTTTGAAATTGCAACCATAAGAAGACAAAAGATTCAATTCAATTAAATAAGAATTCAATTCGATTACGATTACGATTACGTACCTGGCTTTTGTTTGGATCGATCCTTTTTTCAATCTGAGATGATGAGAATTGTAGGTTATTTAAGTAATTTAAACCCTAAAAGCTGGTAGGTTTTTTAAACGCTACTTCCACCAGCGTTTCAAAAAGAGCTTTTCAACTAATCTAAAAGCTTGAAGCCTGTTTCAACCAAACAAGGCTTTTATTGGGCCTGGAGCTTTTTCTTTAAAGCCTGAAGCTTGAAGCTCCTAAAAGCTCCTAAAAGCTTGTTGCCAAACATACCCATAATGTGAGAAATTCAAGTCATTTTGACCATGAAATCAAGTTTTATTTTGAAAAGAAGGTGTAGAAATCAGATTTTGCAGCTGAAATGGTAAGAACTCTTCCTCCTGAGCTCTGATACCACTTGTAGGATCGTTTTCTGACCCAAATGAGTCGATCAGAACATAACTCGTCCAATATGAAAGGCGGAAACAAACATATCGGGATTATTTCAGCTGAATTACACAAGAAATCACTTTAATTGTCTTTTATATTGAAAACACAACGTTTTACAGCCTGGAGACACTTCGGCAGCACTTCGTTGCCGGAATCAGATCGTTACAAATGACAAGGCACATCAGGTATTTATAGGCTAGGTGATTTCGCACGAAACCATTCAAGCGAAACCAAGTTCACACGAAATCACTATTTCGTGCGAAATACCAATTTGATTTCGTACGAAATAGCTACCTTTCTATTTCGTGCGAAATAGCCCATTCACCCATTTTCTCGTTTTCCGTGCCCTGATCTATCTAATATAATACAAGACTCGATACAAGACGAAGTCGACAGACGTATGCACCACACTTATTTTTTAGCTTTAGGGTTTAGAGTTTAGGAGTTAGGATTTAGGGTTTAGGGTTAAGAGATCTTAGTTAGGGTTCGACGAGCCGGTTCCAACGTCGCTGGAATGAGTCCAATCGGAGTTCGTTTGAGTCGGTTCCCCGCTGTTCCCCACTTTTTAGTGTTCCCCAATGAACCTTCCCCTACTTTTCTTTATGTATTATGCTTTTGATTGATTAACTATTATTGGAGACTAACATCTAAAAACAAAATAATACCTGGAAGGAGCAAATGCGGTAGCAAAACGCAATTCAATGCCATGCTTTCTAATCCTTACTAAAAAGTTATACTTGATTACTTACTAGGTTATATACTCGTGAGCTTCACGGGTTATGTGTTGTGTTAAGAAAACAAAAATTGAATTATTTAGGGCATTTACTTCACAATAAAATATCTTATTTAGCAGTGTTGACATAAACCATTTAATGAAAGACATGTTCAAGTGCTAACGTAAATAAAATTACACTGAATTGAATTATCTTATTGAAATAAATAACTTAATGTGAACATCTATGCTTACAAAAGGGTTCAAGTATTGTGCACGTTAAATCAGGTTGGGGTGGCATCCCGTACGGCATCTTGAATACATCCGACATTTCACTTCCTAGAGCAATGACCACTCTCGATGAAATATTCGTGAGTCTTGGGGTCACAAGTTAATACCCGTGTGATACACGGGTTCAACAATTTAAGTTATATAACACAAAAATATAATTTTATATAGTTATGAAAGTTATTTTGTTAAAAGGATATCTAATATCTTTTCACATGTTCCTTTTATGATATAGAGGTTGAACAGTTTTGTTTCGATACGGAATGAAAAATAATAAAAGAACTAAAAGACATATAAATAAATCATATAAGTTATTAAATTACAAGTGTTTCCATAAATATTAGTAGTTTACTTCATAAATATTAGTAGTTTACTTCGGCTCTACTTTTCTCTTGAAAGGACAACACGTTTTAAATAAAAGAAATATTATTTGATTCATTATCAATAACAGATAACCCAAACGTGCATAATTTCCCATATATGGTTTGAAATTAACCCATCTAGATGGCAACCCTACGTTTTACTTTGAATTCTGAGGTCAAACTAACAAGATTGGATCATCAAAATTTAAATAGGTTTTTCCCTGTTTCTTACTTTGACTTATGATATCAAAGTATCAAACTAACAAAAATGAACCATCAAACATGAAATATGTTTTTTTATTACATACTTCTCACTATCAACCGTGTGCAATTATCATGGACACCACTAAAATATCTAGTGCCAAATATAAAAACTTTGTACCAAATTTGGAGTTGCGAATTAGTCACATTTGAAACAAAAAAAAGTCAACAAAAGAGGAAAGAAACTAATTCAACTAAATAAGAAAACGGAAACTGTCGTCTTTAAATATTAAAACTGAAATATTAATGTTAATAATTTACCACTTCCTTAGTTACACAAACAGATAGTGAGTTTTGTTTATTTGATGTGGCAAAAATATATACGTATATGACATGTTATTTAAAAAAAATATTTAATTAACCTGTGTAATACACAGGTCTCTAATCTAGTAAAGATATAAAAGAACATTCAAAATAAATAATGAGTGGAACATCACAAGTATATCAATTGTCTTGAAAATAAGCTATACAAATAGTCCACCTTACTCCACTCATAAAAGTAGCTCTTCTTGCCCTTGGTTCTTGCAAGAAACAACCTGACCTACATACAACAATACCTAAATGAAGTAAAAAAAATCAAAATCATTAGCCAATAAAGAGTCCAGCTTCAAGCATCATTTCTCCAAATCCTGACCATGTGGAGGGTATTTGGTGATGTCACTCTCCTCTTTGGATCTAACGCCACCAAAATCGGCTTTTTTCAAAGTGTCACACTTGTTTGAGGTACTTTATGACTGCTGGTTCTATTAATGTAGGGTTGATGCAACATATACCATGTCATCATGTATTGAAGCTGCTCAAGCTTGTGTTGATCTGAATCATTCCAAGTCATCAGATTGTCCACAACCAGGACCCACACGAATGAAGATCTGGTTGTATTCTAGAGTCTTTGTAGATTTGAGTGAGAACTAAAATCTCTTCATGGGAGATATCTAGGTCTGAAATGAGCAGCAACAGTCTTTTTCCTTAGCACATCCACATTAACCTGTTTCAGTCATGATAAAGGAATGAAATAAACTAATTAGTTCACGAGAAGTAAGTTAAAGATCCAAAAAAGGTAGGGAGTTTATATATTTACCCTTGATTTCGATGAGCCATCAAGAAGTCAATGAATGTCATCCTTGCCATAGAACAAAGCCTTGAAAATATTTAAGTTGTCCAAATGAGACATATCAAAGATTCGCATGAGCGTGAGAAAATATTCATCATGTTGCTTCTCTGCAGCAACATCATGTATGAACATTAGCTCCTTTTTCCCTATTTTAGGGTCCTCAGAAGTTAAAACTACAAAGAAGAAAGACAAAAAAAGACTATGAAGTGGTAATATTTACATGAGAACGACTCCATGGAAGTGTTGGTACAGCAGCCAGTGGCGGAACTAGAACAAAAATTCAGGGGTATCCCAATTTTTTTTTTTTTACCGTGCAATCATACAATATTAAAAAAAAAAACAATACATAAAATAAAGTAAAACAAATACCTAATAGATTTGTCCTCTTCTTTTTTTCATAGCTTGAAATCGTTCCATCACATCGTCGTCTTTTACTTCACTTAAAAAATCCTTTTCGACCGCACAAACCATAGCATTGTTCAAGAATTCCGGACCGATTCGATTGCGTAAATCCGTCTTCACAAGCTTCAATTTCGAAAAACATCTTTCAACGGTTGCGGTTGCCACCGGTAAAAGCAAAGCTAGCTTAACTACCCGATAACCTGTAGGACAAGAACTATGCGTTCCCATTTCAACCATAACACGCGGAAGATCACTTATTCCATTCATGTCTTCAAAGTTATCATCATCGCTTATTGTGTGACGAAATGACTCAATATCACCCAAAAGACTCCCTATTTCTTGTGTAGTAAAATCATCCGGGTACATCTTAGCAAACGCCAATATCTTCGATGGGTCAAACTTAGATAAACCGTTAGAAGGATTTAAACCCGACATATTTTTTTATCAAACTAGTTGTTACCTCACTAAATCGATTTCCTAATTCTTGAATTTTCATGTCCAAAACCTCATTAAAAATGTCTACTTCAAAATGATGTCGATTTGTAATGATATTCTTTCGGTTTCTTGGATTACCATAACTTTCCGTCATGTCCAACATTGTAATGTCATATTTTTTTTACAAAAGGAAGTCACTTTTTCCAACATCGGCTCAAACCCATTTTGTCTTAAATCATTTAATGCTCGTTTTGTACCATTTATCAAGTTGGCCGCTTCTAATAAATCTTTACCTTTTTGTTGAAGGTGTTTTGAAAGAGCATTTGTGTAACTTAATATATCTCCCATCAAATGCATATAAAAAACAAACTCAAGTTTTTTAAAATAGGATAGAATACCTTTTGCATTTGTCCGTTGTTGACTGCAATCTCCATCTTCTTTAACATATTGAAGTACGGTAACAACTTCCGGAAACAATCTAAGCAAACTGATGATGGTTCTATGATGTGAACCCCATCGCGTATCACCGGCTCGTGCTAGGGAAACCTCTTGGTTTAATCCTTTACCCGTTTTAATTTCACCTTCAAGTATCTCTTTTTCCACTCTCGCCTTTTTTTCCTCCCTTAACATATCTTTTCGTTTGCAAGAAGCTGAAACCGTAGTGACAACCATGGAAAGGAATTCATAGAAAGTTTTCACACCGGCATGTTTTTTTGCAACAACGACTATAACCAACTGAATTTGATGAGCAAAACAATGGATGTAATGTGCAGACGGGTTATCTTTCAAAATCAACGCTTTTAACCCATTAAATTATCCCCGCATGTTGCTTGCACCATCATAACCTTGGCCTCTCAACAGTCGGACTTGAATCAACGTCAACATTCGGAGGAGTTGTTTCATTCGGAATTGTATCATCATCATTAATTTCTTCGTATTTTCTTTTGAAAAAGTTCCCAATTAAAGCTTGTTTTTTGGAATTTGGTTTCGCCATCACTTCAAAGAATTATCAAACAAATAACAATCAATTAACAATCAAACAATTATCAAATAATCAATTAACAATCAAACTAATAACCAATAATCAGCAGCCAATAACAAGTAACAAGAATTAAACTGCTGTTCAAAAAAAAAAAAAAACAAATTCCCAATTTTGTATAAATGTCGATGATGAGTACAGCCAACTAACAAGTAACAACAATAAAACATTAAAACTAATGTTCGAACTTCGATGAGTATACTCATAGCCAAAATGTTCCCAAATCCCAATATTGAATATTCAAAGAATCAAAGCCCTCAGCTACCTGCCAATTCCCAATTTTGTATAAATGTCGATGATGAGTACAGCCAATTCTCAGTTTCTGTTGATGTGTTTTGTCTCTGTGTTCAAAGATGATCAACGATTCAGCGACAAGGCCAAGCACAAACAATCCTTTTTTCACTTTTTGGACGTCTGACTCTTCTAGTCGACGTTTCATAATGCCGCCCATTCAATTTTGGGATATTATTTAGTTATTTGGGCTTATCTAATATGTTATTGTTTAGTTTTTTATTGGGCTTATTATTGGTTTGTATTCATTATCACCAACTGGGCTTATTATTGGTTTGCAAAAACAATTGAGGGGTGTCCTCGTATTTGTTCAGGGGTATCCTTTGTATAAAAATCGAAAAAAAAAAATTACACTACTGGTCAAAAGTTGAGCCGTAGCCCGGGCTACGCCTGACATTAAGCCAGGTCCGCCCCTGACAGCAGCCGCTTGTGCAGTCAAAGAAGAACCGATTTTACGAATGGCAATCAAAGAGTAATATGACTATAATGACTTTGTTGAACAATGTGAGGAGTATAAAGATCACTGTAAAGGTAAAAAATAAAGAGTATGAAGTAGCAAAATTTACATGAAAACCACTCCCTGAAAGTGTTGGTACAGCACCCATCATTTAAGCATTAATCTGATATAAACCAATAACTATAAGAGACTATGCTTATTTGATCAAAATTAATCATTTATTCAACAATTTGTTAAGTGTTGACCTAAACTTTTGAAAAAAATGTTCCATTATATTATTTGAAAATGAAAATGCTGCAATGAAAGTGCCTTTTGACCGATCAACTATGTCTTTCCCTTCACGTGTCGCCCAGCTGCTACTGTCACATATGTTGATCTTTATGCCTATAGGTAAGAGCTGCTCCCCACAGTGCTAAAGAACTTTTCAACACACTAAAATCATGCAATTGGTAAGTAGAGACATGTTGGTTCATAAAAATTCATTTAAAATTTGGTGATAATAACTAAAATCGCAATGACGTTCATCTATGGTGTCATGGCCATTGTTTAATATTCAAAGATTGCTAAATCAGTAATCAACTATATACATTATTACCACTTATAACTCGGTTTATAAAATTTATAAAGCCAATTATAAATTATAAAAGTTATCTAGAATATAAATATTTACACATAATATCATATCATTTTAATCTGTATAACCCAGGACTTAGATAGTCAGATTTATAGTTTTTTAAACTTACTTTTAACAATAACATATATCTTGTGTCACGTTACTTAATTAAAAGTTTCATTTCATTTATAATGTTTTCTTATCTATCATTGCCCAAGGTAAGAAGTTTATAAATTAAGGTGTAATAAATTTATTGAACCAAGTTTTGTTCGGCCAGACTCAATCCATAAGATCCATTTAACTGGGTCTACAATTTGCCAGTTCAATCACAAAGTAAAAAAAACAAAAAAAGACCAGGGGCAGTCCAATCCACTCGATACGACTTGTGGAAGGTCCGATTCTTGACCCAACCGGGCTTAACATTATAAGCTATGTGAGGCACTTCTTCCTATTTTTTCACCTTTCAACACGTATGTTTCGTAGTTTTCAAAATATATTTTCTCAATCATTTTTTTTTGAATTACAACGTTTGCTTTATTCAATTACACCAAAATAATCCTAACTAATCTCCTACGCTCAGGTTTGAACCTGAAATCTCACTTCTAAGACCACACGGAGTTTTGATTGGCACTTGTTTATTTTTTTTATAAAAACGCCACTTTTACGCCCTCCCACTCCGTTCTTGTACCACGCCCCCTTGCTGATAATATATTAATATGGTTTGAGTTGGATATCCATAATTTATATCTTTAAAAAATTTTACAGATAAATTAAGCTTTTAAATCGTTCATGCATATTGAGGTGACAAAAGTTTGCATATAGATGGTAACTTTTCTTCGAATCAAAGAAGACCAATTATGATGTATAATACCCAGTTTATTTTATAACAACATTGCTATAATTGAAATCGAAAACTTCATAAATATTAGAACACGATATATGAAATAATAAAATACACATTTGGGAAACAGCAAAAGCACACTCAAAAAACACTCAAAACTAACACTCAAAAAGCTTCTCTGTCATTCATGTGGTTATTCCACTTGGTGTACTGCTCCTAGAAACCAATCACTACCCATTGCCTATATATATGCATCTGGTTTCATGCAGGTTACAAACAACTCACTCAGTTTCAATTTTTTTTTGAATGGCCAACAAACTCAATCCCGAACACTCTCGGGGCACTCACTGGACAAACGGGGTACTCTGAGAGTAACCCGAGTCCACCACCAATTCCGGGGAAAACCCGGTAACCTACCCGCCCGTAGGCACGACGATGAAATTACCGGTAAAACCCGTTTGGCTCAAGGATCCAACCCAGATTTCCCTGGGTCTCCTATCATTGCTCACCAGTGCCTTACTCTGCACCAAGTGGGAGTCGAACCTGCATCTCTCAGGAGAAATGCAAGCCCTCCACCACTAAATCTAGAGATCATTGGCAGTTTCATTTAATATGGGTGTTCACCCATTGCCTATATATGTATGATATGATTTTCGGGTTCGGGTCGGGTTGAACCCACAAACACGACCCGTTTAACACCCCTATAAAAATCACCTCTTTTAATCAATCATGTGACATGGATCATTTTAATGAAAATACACTCATGGAAAAAGCCACTCAGAATTACATAAGCATTTCTCCTAAATTGCAATCTCTCTCTTTTTTTTTTGTGGAACACGAACTGTAACAGCTATCTTTCGTAAAACTTGTTTAGAAGTTGAATGACATATTTGGTGTAGGCAAGTGACGAAGGAAAAAACAAAACACACATTCATAAAAATGAAGTAGGAAACATTAAGAAAAAAAATCATACACAACAGCTTATTTATCGTTACATATATGTCCCCAAACTGAATCATCCATAACCAAAGCATGTATTAAGCAAAACCTTACTCGTAGAGTCATAGGATATCGTTTTTATTTCATTTCATTGCACAACCCATAAACTTGATCCATTAGTAAGTCCTAACTTTGTTTAATAGCCTAACAGCAGTTTCTGTCCGACATCCGATGGCAATGCATTAACAAATAAGGTATAGAATTTAACGGTATTACAAGCAACAGTGAATATTTCTTGCTGTAGCAGATATTAAGTAGATCGCTAATTGTAGTCCTTAGTTTTTATGGCTAAGTCTAGCTAAAAAAAACATAACTAAAAAATTTATCTTATTAATCATCTTATTTTAGATGTAGCAGCATATGGCTCATGGTTGGTCTTGCAACCTTATCTTCCTTACAACACCTTAATCAAAGTTCCTATTACACACATGTCGTATATTCATTTCCACTAACAACTTAAATCCAATTATTATTTCCATCAGAAACCATAATCTTTTTCTCTAACCCAGCTTCGCTAATTTAAGGAGTCAAAAACTCACAGGATTTTCATCGAACAAGTGGTATGCGTGCAGAAACTTACCACATGTGAAGCAATCAACTTCTTAAAACAATGTATATTTCGGTTAGATTATGCAAATGATAATTCAAGCCTCGCCTAGATTCAAAAGTTTAACCCTCTTCGACCAATTTATAAACTCTATATGATGACTAATTATGTTGATTTGGGTAAACTCCTGTTGATATTGCAGTTGTTGATGATATTGTTTATGTTTAGTGTTATGATTCAGCAACAGTAGTTTCTAGTTTACTGATGTTCATATTCAACATCTTGTTTCACCTTATTTACAAACATATATTAAGTTGATTATCTATAAGCAAATAAAAAACAATGCAATAATATTTGTATTTAATTGTTTCATTGTAACGAATATTTTACCAAGGCATTAACAATAATGATCTTTGTCGCTGACCTGATTTCTTCAAACAATCACAAAGCTTCCTTCAATAATCTTCACCCTCCACATACACTCCACAAATTAAGTTCATAAACTACATGAAATTAAAATTAAAATTAAAATCTCTCTATAAAAAGTCCACTAACCAGAGAATGCAACCAAATCTACAATGGAGAATGAAAGGGATCTGGTATGCCTTTATAGACTTCACCCAATCACCCGAGACTCAATGTACAGAAGAGGAAGCCAAATTCAAAGAGCAATCCATGTGAATGCTTCTTTATACCGTCGGATTAGGTTTAGAAATCGAGCACCACCGTAGGATCTGTGTTTCTTGTGAGAGATTTGTGTTTCTTGAATAGGAATTGGATTTTTATGCAAAGATGTGACTGTGTGTTATGTGTTTCAGTCAGAAAGTGAGATACAGAAGTGTTGTTTTGGGTTTTTTGAAGCCTAGCTCGAAGTGGAATGAATACAGAGAGATAAAGAGGTTAACAAAAAATTCTAACTCAGTTTACAATTGGATGAAAATGGCAACAAAAATGAAACCTCAAGAACCCAGATACAAAAAGTTTTATTATTAGACTGAAGTGGCAAAAATGGTTTGTCATTTTACTCATGGAACATAGCCGCCACTCATGGTGACCACGCGTGGTGGTAATAACGAGTGGTGGTGACAAGGCGTTGAAAGTCTATTGAGATTTGTACGGTGTGCAAACATGGCACCGGATGCTCTTCAATGACCTTTCACTAGTGATGGACACCCCCACTAAAATCCATCACTAGTGAAGGAACCAAGTTCGATGTCGGGGCGGAACATGGTACCTCGATGCTAAGAGGATTGATGTTGGGTGCATATCGCCTAACGACCTCCCCCTCACGGTTGACTAGGAACTTTGTGAAATTCCATTTGATACGAGCACCAAAAAACTCTCCTATTCTGGCTTTCAAGAATTTATACAAAGGATCTACATCTTTCCCATTCACATTGACCTACAAGCGACAAGAAATAGTGAATCAAGAAAGTGGTATTGAAACATAAGCAAAATGCTCACCAACCTTACTAAATAAAGGGTATTCTGGTTTACAAGCAAACTTGTAAATTTCTTCATCGGATCCAGTTCCTTGATGGCCAAATTGGTTGCATGCGAATGCAAGAATCTCAAAGCCTATAAATAAAGAGTTAATTTACTACGACTTAAAGGTCGAAAGAAAAGAAGAAAACCAGCCAACCAACCTTTATTCTTGTACTTATGGTGCAAGATTTTCAACTCTCTGTAATTATTATACTCACTGTAATATAAGAGTAGTTAGATTTTTTATATTATATGAATGGGCGAAGCTTTTAAGGGGAGGGAGGGGGCAGCCGACCTTCCGAACTTTTCGCTCAGTAGTGGAGAGTATGTAAATTTCGTTTAGAAATTTTTGGGTATATGCATTTTCGACCCCCGGTTTTATAGAAATTTTTAGGCCTGGTGACTTCCGCCCTCGGTCAGAAATCTCAAGCTTCACCACTGATTATATGGTAGTGAGTGATGATAAATCTAAATCTTGAAGTATACCTTGGTGAAGCAGCAACGTTAACAATAAGAGAGACTTTTCCCCTGTACTTGCTAAGCGCAACATCCTGCCCCTTTACATCCTGAAACAAACTTGTTAAACAAACACTAACCTAACCCTTTTTCAAACATAAAATCAAAGAAAAGATGATGCAATGTTTTTTTTTTTTACTTTAACTTAATGAATGAAAAAAATATCAAACCTTAACACTGAAGTCATAAACTGTTTTCATTAACTGATGCATCCTTGATGACAGAAATCGAATTGAAACATTAACATGCTAAACCGAGCTTCAAGATGACGATTGACAATGAAGATGACGATTGGAATGACCGGATGGGGTGTTTAGGATTGTGATGTGAGGGTGGTTTGAATGAGTGGCTGGATATATATGTAGAAAGGAAGAGACGGTGGGTGTTGTCTTACAAAACCGAGTATTGCATCAGTATGTGGATCTCCAGACGCGGTTAATTTACTAGGAAAGTCTTTAATTTTGATCAATGATTCAACTCGAAATAGGGACGATTTTACAGGCGCATTAATTCCTTTGATTACTTACGGTGTGTTCCCGAGTTAAAAATCCCTCCCCATCCCTCCCCTCCCCTCCATGTAAAGACTATTTTTAGGCAAAAAAAACCCCATTTTCCCTCCCCTCCCCTCCCCTGTTAAGTAGATCTCTGGAACACAGCGCTAAGGTTCAATTCATAAACCATTTAAAAGGTCGGAGGTGGTCATCATAATATTCTAATATTCTGGGAGAACACAGCGTCAACTCAATCTTTCTTGACAAAATAGATATATAAACTTTTTAACCCCCATAAAATAAATTTCTTTTAGACTATTCGTAATTAATAAAAGAAGCATAAGTTTACAAACTTTTTAAAGATTTTAAATATTTTATTTTAAATCCTAAATAAAATCAAACGTAATCATATATATTTCAAATTGATTCATATGTATCCTCATAATTAATAACAAATAACTAATTAATATTTTTTTTGAAACCATTAAACATCAGTTTTAGATGTTGGGTTATTAAAATATTGCCCCCTTAAAAATAATTAGGTCCTCAAAATCTATATCAATATCTATCTATACTTTCTATAAAAAAATAAATCTGATTGACATAAGAAAAGCTGAGGTGTCAGCCGTAGAGGCTGTCCAATAATTACTTTCTTATGTCATTATTGCATCATAAGTCTTAATATATAAAATCACTTTAAAATCATTTTAAAACACTGACATCAAACCTCTGCTCATATAGATGTATTCATTCATACGAAATTCAAACCTCAGTCATCAAAATCTCTGCCTAGATTCAAAATTCAACATTCTGGCACCAAATTCAAAATTCAACATTCTGGCACCAAATTCAAAATTCAAACCATACACATCTTCCTATATAATAAAGCAAAAGTTGAGTAAGCCATGTGTCATCACCTCAAGCCTCCCCCTTTCTTCTTCCACATGTCACCTTCTCCTGATTTTTTTTTCACAACTCCTTTAGTATTCCAAGAATTCAAAATTCAAAAGCCAATACTCTTTCTCTCTCTTAATGTCGCTCTTTCATTTGCAAACCCTAATTTTGGGCCAGCAAATCGGGTGTAGCAACATCAGTCTCCTTTGTCTCTCTTACCTTCTCTCTCGGGCGACTCAAGAACATCATCCACCTTTGTCTCTCACATCTCACACTTGATTCCAAATGTTGAGCAAGTAAAGGGTGTAGAACATCAGTCCCCATCAGTACCATCTACCGTCGGATTTCATATAGATTTGTAGGCGGATATGTTCAACAGTGATGATTTGGGTTCTGATATGTGACTGCAGGGTTTTATTAAGTGGAGATTCCGGTGGTGGAAGCTTTGAAGATCGACAGTGACAAAGGCGGTTAGGGTTCCAGCCACAAAACCGGCTTTCTGGGGTTTAATCGTTGATGTTCATCATTCGGTAACAACATTGGTTCATGCATATTTTATAAAATTCCATTAAACTTGCAAACCCTAATTTTGTTCTATTTTACTCTGCCCAGATTTGCTCTTTGCTTTGGAGATACTATTCAACAGATCGTAAGCCTTCAATTTCATAGTTCTTTTTGTGATTTATTTCATTTAGTTTTTTTAGATCCTTAACACTCAGATCTTGAACAAAACCACAGATAGAAACCCACCACACCATCTTTTAGTTTTTTCGTGGGGTGAAGAACAAAAAAAAAACTGGATTTTCTTTTGTCTGTTTTCTGATATTTATGCCATTGTTGTTAATTTAGGGCTTAAAAAGAGTTTTAAGTTTGATTAATCCTCACTTTCCTTTTATACGTTGAGTTTATACATATTGACCAACCGATGTATCTGCATGTTTATGTTTGCAAGTTTTTTTATTTCCCCTGTTTTATTCATCAGATACATAACATTTAATCAAATCATTTCCTAAAATTTAACTAAAACTATTATATGGTTTGTGTATATGTTTCGGCTAATCATGTGTTTTTTTTAATTTAAACTAGGGTCATTGCCCGACGCGCGTTGCGCGATTTACATTGTGGTTAGCATATATGATTATAAAGCATTAAAACGTTTTTTTCTTTTGGATTTCTTGCGTCACATGTTTGGTTTCTAGGTTTAATCTTTGTGCTAAAATCTTTATCATGCTTCATTTCTAGGTTTTGTTACTATGAATGGACATTGATCCTAATAACCAATAGAAGAAATGGCAACTTTAGTTTCAAAGGGGTTTTTTTTTCTTGTTGGAGATACTCTATCCATAAAAAAACTCCCAAACGTTTCACAAAAGTACATACATATTGAATTTGTTTAGTACTTCAAATGGCCCATTAATTCTAAAAGGGCTTCCACAGTTTCTACCCTTCAGGTTATCCAAGATTCGGTTGAAGAAGTCAAAAGCAAGAGTTGTGATCATTGCTCCTTCAAAACCATGAGTTTGAATCGAATAATTTGACCGATACTAAAGTTGTCATTTTGATCTGTAAGTGGGTTTGTAATAGTAAGTTTTACTTAGGCAACACATCTAAATGGCAAACGCGACCTTAAAAGTTGGGATTATACCTTAACTTTCTCGAGATAAGGTTCTGTTTTTATCCAAAGTGATTTAGAAGCAAGCTTTGAGTGACTGGAAACACATAAAGGATGTCACCTTCATCTGAAACCTATTGATATGGTCATAAAAATGAGCAATCTAACGGTCTCGTACAGTATCTGGTGTGGTTTATTCATACAAAACAGACATATAATGCAAGTGAATCGTAGAATATTACCAAAGCATCAACAAATCACTACTGGCATAATCATGAAAATGAGAAAATATGAATATCACAAATCACGCATTCAATCTGATTCCTAAATCAATTGCAACTTCTATTAGTGGGCCAATAAATACCTTAATCAACAACACACAAGACACATCCAAGATCTGATAACATCTAAATACAAAATTGGTCCATCCCATTCCTTAAAATCAGTATAACAAAACTCAATTTACAAATCCCATTTATATTCAGGTGAGCAACACAGTTCAAACAAAAAAAATCATTAATTCACACAACAGAAACCTATACCTCACAAACATTCATTAAATCAAAGCAAATTGAGACCCGAACATGAACGGAGTAGAACCACTAACCTGAAACAGCGACCACCGCCACCGCCGTCGCCGTGGCGGCGCCGAAACCCTTCGTCGTCTCTCTCTCTCTCTTCTGCTCCTTCTCTCCGATCTCCTTCTCGTTCTACTTATTCATTAGACTTGTCACATGTCCCAGGATACTATTGCCGGAGATGGTTGGTGGAACGGTGATGGTGGGTTGGGGGTATCTCAGGTGGAGAAGATGAAAGGGGCTGATGACTTGATGAGGTGTATGTGTTTTGGGATGATGATGGAAGATGGGTAATGGAATGACCATAATACCCTTACTATTCATAAGGTTTGTCTATTAATATATAGGATAATTTAAGTATAAGTTATTCAACTTTGTTCAACTTAATTATGTTAAGTGGAACACATTTGCTAATTTGTTTTTAACTTGATTTCAGATTCACTATAGAAGCATGTCCGGATCTGATAGGTTTATTTACAAGCCCATTCAAGAATTTTACAAGCCCATTTCTGATAGGTTTATTTACAATGCTATTTTGACACTTCTCTTTTACCTTTATTTGAGTTTTTCGGATTTGATTGTTCGGTGTGCAGATGGCGATTTCATCAATGTGCGAGCGAAAGAGATGCTTCAACTCTGTTTCATAACGATAGAGAGTTCGGCGATCAGAGATAATGTTATGATGGGAAGATCATCTGAGGTATAGTTATAAAATATACACATGAACTGACAGGGGGTGTCTGGATTTGTGTTATGGAAGTGATTATCTATATTTCAGCAAGCATATTCTGACAATTAGATATAAGCATATGGGTTGTGGGTAGTGTACATAATTAGTAAATAGTAATTTATGATAAAACTTAACAGTGAGCCATTTTGAACCGTTATCGTTTCTCCTGATTTGCTGCCCCAAACACAGAATTATCTGTTTAAACAGGCTAGCGAGTCAACGTGTTTAAATTATCTGTCTAAACGGGTAGCTTTCGATTTGAGAAGTTTGGAAATAGGTGGCTTCGTGGCTGCAGATGCCACTTCCTTCTGGTCTGATTTCAGTTTCAGAGTTGCTAAGGTTTGTTGCTGAGATTAAGCCCTGCAAAATGAAGGAAAAAGCTTGGGAATAAGTGTCTTTATTAACGTTTTGGAGGCTGTGGCTTAATCGGAATGACAAGGTATATAGAGGGGTTATGCCTCCCCTCAAAAGATGATAGGTGAGATTGAGGAAACTTCGTACTCATGGATTCAAAAAAGAACCAAATGGAGGCACATGGAATGGAACGCATGCAGCAAAAATTTTGGTAATCACCTGTTTGTGTAATGCTTTAGATCTATTTTTTTGTTTTTGGTGTATTCTTTGTATGTTGCTGCCCTTAGCTTCTTGCTATGGGTCAGTTCGTTGTGTTAATAAAAGCCCAGTTATGTCAGTAAAAGAAAAACAAATAGTCCCTATAGCGGGTTGCGGCGAATATGGTTGTAAGGTAGAAGTGCTTCTTTGGGTGTGCCATCAGAGATGTGATATTGAATAACACTGATGAGCATGGTACCGGTACCGTATTGAACCGGTACCGGTACCGAAAACACCCGTACCAAAATTCCTCAAAACTGGGTACCGGTACCGGTATGGTACCAGTATTTGAAGGTAAAATTCGGTGTTTTACCGGTACCGTACCGGACCGAGCTCATGTTACCTTCAGTAAATAAGATTGTAAATGTAACATTACAAGTTGACGCCACCCCGCGTGTTGCGGCGGGTTGTTGATTATGAATGCGTTTAGTATCATTGTATAAGATGCAAAAAATTTAACTTTATGCGACAATGGTGTTTTGGTGTTATGTGAGGTCGTATCAGTCTGTGGGAAGGCGGCTATTGATGGAACAGTTAAACCGTTACATCGCTTGAACGCCCAAAGTATGTTGATTCTTGCTTGATGGATAAATAGGGGTGGGTATCGGTGATGTACAGTGGCCGGCGGCAACGCTCGTAGTCGATGTATGATGCCAACAACAAACAGAAAGCGAGGTAGAGCGCATGACTGGAACCGGTGAGGGTGTAATTGATCTTTACATGACCAACGATTACAAAGCCTCAAATTTGGTCCATGAAGATCTGATAAAATATTATAGTATTCCAAAATTAAGTATTCCACCAAAAAAGTTTATTACAGAATTGGTTCGTAAAGATCAGATTAATATCATAGCATACCAATTCGTGAAGATCTGATTAAATAATATAGTATATCAATTCGCAAAGATCTGATATAATATTACAGTATTCCTGCAGATATATTATAGCATATACAGATACAGAATTTGGAATAAAGTGACAGATTTATAAAACATTTGGTGTTCGTTTTTCTGATATGAAAAATTAATATGGAATAAAGAGGCATTGTAACTTGGATGGATTCATGACCCGGTCTGCATATAGCTAATTGAAGCGTTAGTTTGTTAAATAATATAAATCATGCATTTGTATGTGTCAGATTTATGTGGTATATATGTATTGTGGTTGTTCCATAGCTAAATTGATAATTCATATTATGTGAATGCATGTGCTATTGCCACGTAATGATACCATGAAAATGAAGCACCATTTCAAACTAAATATGCTTCATGCAATTATATAGGAAGATAATAATAATAATAATAATAACAGATAATGGAAAATTACAGCACCGTATGAATAGGTGTGTGTGATGGTTTCATGAAAAATGAATTGGTATTAATTCAAATCAATGATGGTTCCATGTAAAAACGTAACCATTCGGTGTGATAATTGAATGGTTTTATTTGAACACACATATTAGATCACATGTGAAATTAAAAAATGAACACACATACCCTTTGATATTTATTTAGGATATTTAAAATATGCTAAGAAATATCCAGATTAATTTATTAAGAATTGATAAGTAATGTTTTTTTATATGTATAAAGTGATATATTAAAGGACGCAATCTTTCGATAAAGGTTATAATGGTTGTGATTTTTGTAAGTGATGTGATATATTTAAAAGTCGTTTGAAGGATTATGACTTTTTGAAGGGTGTGATATATTTAAAAGTTGTGACACTTTTGTAAGGGGTTTGATATATTTAAAAATAGTTTGAAGAGTTGTAACATTTTGAAAGATGCAATACAAACTATTGTGCCTTAAATTACATTTTATTGGTATGATGGTGGTTAAGATCGACGGTTGAATGGCTATTATACCTCACTTGGTAGTTATTAGAGAAAGACATTCGCCCTTGAGTCATTGAAACATATACATAAAATAAGGAATCATCACACGTGTAAGGAAATGTAATTTGTTAATTTGCAATCAACAAAGAAAAGTTGCTAAGTTGTGAATCTGTCACATGCATCGAAGGGTAAATAATATATACTAATAACTATTATTAAAATGTTGGTGGTTGAAAAGCAAGAGTTGCAATGGTTAAATTAAACTCTTAATATTAACCGACGTATCATTGCAACGATTCGCTAAGTATTAAACGTTTTTAATCGTGACTCTTAGAGAAAAGACAATCCAAATGTTGCTTTTTTTTATATTTATATATAATTATACAATATATAATGAAAGGGTGTAAGTAAAATGAATTAAAATGTGTGACTTTTAAACAAATAGACATAAACCAAGTTGCTAATCGTATAAGGGTATAATTTGTTTTATTTCTTGATTTTTTTATACACAACCTATAAAGAAAACTTTATACCTAATGATACAATCCATTTTGTTAGTAATGTATGTAATATTTCACTTTATTTGCATTAATTTGATATATACACTTATGATTAATGTAATTTAAATTTTCCTACCCGGGAAGTTCCCGGGTGATAAATATATTATTTTCCCACACATCGTACATGATAAAAAAATAGTACAACCCGGGAAGCTCCCGGGTGATAACCTAGTATACATATATAACACAACTGATTCTCGCTCCACATTCAAATTTCAATTTATCTCTCCCACTCATATCCGCGACCAATCTCTCTCTCTCTCTCTCTCAAATGCAGAATTTCTATATTCAGTCGGTTAATCTCCGATTACAGATCTTTGTACTTCACATAATTGTTCCAACATCGTTGAAAGTATGTTTTTTTTTTGTAATTTTGAATTTTGAACTAATCTGCTCTAATTCTCGCTTTATATTTCAGCCTAATTAGAGTTGTTTGAAATTCATACTGTAGGACCGGTTTTCGACTCCGAAACGATTGCGAACCGACTCGTGTAACGTGCGGAATCCGTACACGAATGTGACCAAACACACGACGTAATATAAACGTGATTCTATTGATCGTACGACAATTACAAAGCACCGTGAATCACCTTGGAGCACTTTCTCTCTCTAACCTCTAGCTCTCCAAGTCTCCAAATGTGCAAAAGTCTCTAATGAAAACCCTAAGACTTCTATTTATAGGCACAAGGTATAAGGGTTTCTCCTTATTTACAAGATTGCCACCTTGCCCATTTTATCTAAATATTACAATAAAAGCTCTAGATTTCTTCAGTGTCTTGCTACGATTCTGATTGACGGAGACGATAAACATACTGCACTAACAGACTCCCCATTGGATATTGTCGCAGTCAATCTCGTAGCGTCTTGTCTTTCTCTCTCTCTGAGTCTTCTTGAAGGTTTGATATCATCAGCAACCACAGACTCCCTCTTGCTTGAACAGAATCCACGTGGATCTGTCTTTAGCTTCCGTTGCTTCTCCTTTCGATTAGACTCCTTTTCTTCAGGCTCCCCCTTTCATCAAGCTTCCGTGCTTTTGGGATCGACACCTGGCTTTCCGGATACAAGCTCCTCCTTTCGTCGAGCTCGTCTTCAGATTCCCCCTTAGACTCGGCTATCGGGATCGTAATCTGGTACAACATCTGCAATTCTCAAACATTTATAAGTGAAAATGTTTTGAATGTCCAGGATTGATGACCTGGCTCTCTCAACATATGCTAAAATATTTTTACAGTGAAAGCATTTTCGGTTGTCCAGGAATCGTAACCTGGCTCTTTTAAAACTTTTAAATCAAGATCCTGGCTCTAAATATAATAATATATCCAGGATTACTTGAATATCTCCCCCTATCAACAAACTTCATAGATTTGGCAGTATTAAGAATCCAAAACTGAAATCTAGCTCTTTTCAACAGATTTTTAACAACTTAAGCATCCAAATCTCTCACAATTAATCATCCAAGTCCAAATTAATGACCTTGGAGATATCACAAACTGTTTTTGATTTTTGATATTAAAACTTCAAGTTTCAAATTAATGAACTTGTTTTATTTTCAGAAACACGATCAACGAACTTAGATTTTGAAACTCAGCATTCAGACATCGGTTGTAGAAAATAAAACAGAAATCAAAATCTTTTTGTAGTTTTCTGAAATATAAAGCAGTAAAGAAATATTTACAAACAATATTTTTGTTTGAGTTTGTGTCAGAGGATCATATCAGTTTCTAACAAATCACTAGTACCGTTGAGCTTTAAACACTTTAAGTTCTAAACGATTCACTTAGATTGTCAGTATACTGATCCACTTAAATTTTCACACAAAGTTCAACTGATTCGAGATATGAATTAGTGTTTTAAGGACTTATGTTATTCGCGTGTCCCACCTCAGAATATACCCCCGTATCAAAATTCCCTAGATTCAGTCTTACAGGTGAGTATACCAATTTGATATCTGTAATCTGGGTGAGTGCGAGACCTTGAGAGCTCATGTATGAACTTCCGTTCAGTCAAAGAGATGAAGGCTCGACTTTAGGTGTGTTCTCCTTGGGAATCTTCTTTACAACTGCACTTGATTCGTATCTTTCGATATTTTATCAATTTTTATGCAGAGGGTGAGCTTTAAAAGCGCCTAAAGTATTACACGAGGTCTAGGCCATTGCTTCCGCAATATTAGAAGACCAGGTATAATACCCCAGATATCAAACAGTATAAAGACCTAGTATCTCAGAATCAGGCAATCTCTCAAACAAGCTTTCGGGGGTTACCCATATATCCGAGAGATGTTCCCCACGGGATAGGTAAGTATTTGATATTTAGGTTTATATCTCGAAAACAATCTACTAAGCGTGTAAAAACCTACTGGCATATCATCAGTGAGACCGTTTATCACATTTTAACTTTCCATTTCTTTAGCGTACCTTGATTGTCTACTGATGTACTATCATTTCCTCTTTTTACACAAAAACTCATTTTGATTTTATCATGTTTTTGGCTTTTTCAAATTTTCAAATGTTTTTGGATTTTCTGAAAATTTTCTTACTCCCCCTAAAATGCAAAACCATTTAAAGAAAATTTGACAAACCGATGTAGATAACTTTGTCTCGCTATCCATTTTCTACTTCGCATGCTCTGATTTGCAGAAAATATAATGTACCCCCATGATTTACAACCCATTGATTTTCGACAATTTGAAAACCGTTTTTCAATCTTGTGAAATTAATCATGTTTGTTCAGCCATGTGGGTTTCGGCGTATTCAATTAACATATTTTTGAAATTTTTGATTTCTGACAAAACATAAAAACAAACAAATCAAACATAAGCAGACAAGAAATGAACATTCAAGCATGTGTAATCAAGTGTGTGCACTGGATCGGATGGTCACCCGATCGGATTGCCACCCGATCCGATGAACCATCATGAGAAATTAATGGACAAACAAGTCATGTGCATGTGAATCGGATGCCCACTCGATCGGATTGCCACCCGATCGAGTTGCCATTCGATTCATGAGACAAACGGGAATACACCTTTGACAAGTCAACACCTTTGACAAGTCAACACCTTGAGAGAATGCCATGAATCGGATGACCACTTGATCGAATTGCCACCCGATCGAGTTGCCACTTGATTCTTGACAAGCTTAAAGCAGTTGGAAATTTTGTCGCTTTGTGAAAAGGATCGGATAGTTGTCCGATCGGATTACTACCCGATCGGATTGCCACTCGATCATTGACATACACATGATCAATTAATGCAAGTGCTTTGGAACGGATTGCCATCCGATCGGGTTGCCATTCTATCCAAAAACAACTTTTTAACAAGTAAAGGCACAAAATTTCAAAAACATTTCAAAAACATAGAAATGAAGTTCATACTTGAAAGAAAACATATATTTTTTATTTTAAAATTTTCAAATTTTAGGGTTTTTGAAATATGGTTTATTTATGTACAAAAATTGATAAACTCCCTGTTCAACCAAACCAGGGTTCAGCAGCCTTCTCCTCCTGTGCCAGCTGCTCATCAATTCTTTTTCTGGACAATCACTCTTCATGAGCACCTGCAAATTCACAAAAACTCAATTACTTGAACAATTTAGCCCAGGTCTGTTTGACCTTAGGCATTTCAACACAATAAGCTTCATTTAATTTTGAAAAATCTTTGTCTTTTTGTACAAAAACTTTTTCATCTTTGACTTCAACTTTTTCGTCATTCACAAAAGTCACTTGTTTCTTAACCACCCAGTTTTGTCCTTTTGACGCATTTCTTTTGTAAAATCGTAACTCATTTTGATTATTTTGATTTTGAACAACAACTTTTGGTTTCCAAAATTGGTTTGGTTTTGTCATATCAACTGAAGTTTGCCAACTTTGTGTTGTTCTGAATCTGGGTGTGTGAGAATTCCGGGTTTGTCTTGAATCAGACCTGGTCCATTTTGGTTTCCAAGTTTGATTTGAAGCAAACTTGTTTGTGTTGAACCTCCAAGTTTGTTTTGAATCAAATCTGGTAGACCTTTGTTTCATATCCTCAGATTTCTGTTTTTCAACATCAACACACTTTGGGTTTGGACATTTTCATGCAAGATGTCCAGTTTGATCACATTTAAAACAAGTTTTTCTTGAAACATCTTTAGCCTGTTGTTGTTGCTTTTTCTGAGCATAGAACTCTTCATTAGACTGTCGTCTAAATTTGAGTTCTTTCTCTTCTTCCGAACTTTTCCCGTGAACGAAATTCATTCTTTTTTGAAAATTTTGCTTTTCAAAACTTTTATCTTGATTTTGTTTCTTTTTATAACCCAACCCTGCTTTCATATTCTTCTTTTTGTAACCAGGTTTGTTATAAAAAGTTTTCTTGCTCTTTCCAGTAAATTTTGAAATTTCTAACTTTTCGATCTCAACCAATTTAAACACTTTGTCAATTTTATCTGCAATCTCATTCTGAATCGGGAACTCGTTATCTGAGAATAATTTGTCCAATCCAATCATGGTATAAGCCAATCCTTTTGGATCATCATTCACAACTTTCTCAGATTTTACATGTTTGAGATAACCATCATGAAAATTTCCCTCATTTTCATCCTTTGATTCAGACTTACCTTTGATAGATTCATCTTTCAAAACGCTTTCAACAACCTTACTTACCACCTCTGAATCATCAGCTTAATCAGATTTGGCGTAAGTCACATCGATACTTTCAGGTAATTGGTCTACTATATTCAGACCTTTTGCCACGTTTTCCTCATCATAAAAAGTATAGTTATTTCTCAATGGTGGTGGTACCTGATGATATTCTGAACCAATACCCTTTTTATTCTTGTCAGTATCTTTGTCATCTGGTGTGATATTCAAAATGCGTTCGAGAATGTACGAAGAACTATGATAACTTTGAAGTTTTGTAACAATCTTTTCTTTTTCAATCAGAACTTGTTTAAGATTAGCAACTTCATCAACACACTTGTTTAATTCAAGTTGCTTTTCTTTAAACTTTTTCTCATAAAGTTCCTTTGTTGTTAAGGTTTCAGACAATCTTTAATCAAAACATTTGACTTGTTTCTTCAAAGTATCATTAGCTTCTTGTACCCTCTGACTTGACCATTTCAAATTATCATACTCTTTTTGAAAATCTTGAAACTTATTATCCTTCTCAACACAACCTTCACATTTTGCTGTACACATTTGTCTTAAAATTTCATTTTCCTTCTCAAAATCTTGACATTTCAGTGTCAGCTTTTCAATCTTTTGTTTCAAAATTTCTTCATTTTCAAGCATTTCTTTGCATTTTGTTTTGAAAACATTTTCAATTTTATTTATTTCAATATCTTTTGTTTTTATCTTTTCATCTTTCTCAGTACAGACTTTGCACATTTCTATGCAATTCCTGCACTTATCTTCAGTTTTATTAACATTTTCAACATTTAATAATTCAGAAGATTCAGTTACCTCAGTGTCATCTGACACTTGTGATTCTTTTGATTCAGCTTTCTGATCCTCTTCCTTCTTTTGTTATTCCTCATCAGCATCCTCTGCCGTTCTCTTCACCTCCTCTATCAGCTTTTCCAGTTCCTCTTGTTTCCTCTTTTTCATTTCTACCACCTTTGGTAGACTTGCTTCAAAAAATTCTTTCACTTTGTTCATCAGATCAGCTTCATAACCTTTTTCGGATAACCTTCTTGTATGATAAGTGTCATGATCTGGAAAAAGATTTATTACTTCATCAAAATCCACCTTTGACGGATCAACCACTGGATTACCATGTGGATCCATGTAACATTCCAATTCAGCATTCCATCTTTTGGCTCTCCGAGCTTCTTTGAATGGATCATTCAATTTTCTAATTTCATATCTTGCACTATCTCTTTGCCACAGTTTATCTTGAACCACTTCGGCTACAAATGCAGATCCGACACAATCTTCTTCTGGAAGGACTTGACCCCAGTCATAGCCTTCGTCTTCTTGAATAACCACCATCGCCCTTGATTTTTCCTTTGACGACCCTTCACCGATCTGTTTTTTATTTGCATTTGATGATCCACTGTTGCGATGATAAATTGATTTATGATAATAATCATCTTTGAATGGATTCCCAACTTCCCCACTAACCACAGATTCATTATCCAAGACAATCAAACATAATCAGGAACTCAATATCAATGAAACATTCGTTATATAATCATGAAGATTCAAACATGAAAAAGTACTAAAGCTTCATACAAATAAGATTACAATGCAACGAATATTCAAGAAACAAGTTTATAACTATTATTACATAAACTACATTAAACATAAACTAACATAAGCTCATAACTTGCAAAATGATCAGAATACATGTTCAAGAACATGGAATCGAACCATAAACAAGCAAGGAATTGATGGGTTGGATCGGTTTTGCTTCCACTTGATCTTTAAGCTTCAAATGGGTCTGATCAGGACTGCTTCGGAACCCAGAAATCGCCCAAAAACATGGAGAAAAACCCAACACTTGAACCAGTAGCGAATGCTGCTATTTATAGGAGATTTTCCAAACAGCACGGTCGTGCCACGGGTCGCACGGTCGTGCGACAGGTGTTGTCGGGTGACGTCATTTTCTCCGATCCCAAGTCAGCCAAGTGGACTAGTGGACAAGTTGCCTGGGTCATCAGATCGGCACGGTAGTGCCGCTGGTCGCACGGTAGTGCGGCGTCATCAGATTGTTGATCGGAAATGTTGGTCAAGCAGTGGCACGGTCATGCGTCGAGTCGCATGGTAGTGCGGCCCGAGAAAAGGTTGGCACTCCTGGTCACACTGGCAGTGCTTCCAAGATCAGAGCATCGGCACGGTAGTGTTGTAAGGTGGCACGGTCGTGCCATACCTGGCAGTCATCAGATTTTTGCCATTTTCATTAGAAATGCATCAGAATTTGTCTTTTTTCATCAGAATTTTCCTTTATGCTCTGTTTAAGACCTAAAAATATAAAAGTACCGAATTTGGTACCTAAACGTCGTGTTTTCGGTAAAAAATGCTTAAACCGGAAGTGTTTTGGGGTGTAAAAACATGTATAATTTAACGTATATCAAACATCCCCACACTTGAACTTTGCTTGTCCTCAAGCAAACTTAAAATAGAACACGGGATCAAATCTGCATATTTACAAGGTTCACTAATTTGTTTGGTGGTCAAATTGGTTTTCAAAAAGTCATCATCAAAGATTTAAAACAAACAAGCTTTGTTAGATCTATGAAAGGATAATTATAAAGCAATGATTTAACTTTCGAATGACTTAGCATGTAAATCCTTATATTTCTCACAATGTTCACACACACTCGGTTAAATTTCTGAATATTTTACCAAAACCTCAAATGTTTTAACTTACACTTAAACAGTAATTGAGTATTTGTGATTTTACAATTACTGCCGGTATGTTGGGGTTTTGTATACAAAATGTGGAAGGTGTTACCATTAGATAAAGAGATAGCCAATGAGTAATATGACCCACAAGTCAGGTGTTGATAGTACTGAATGAGTAATTGAGTAGATATAAACAAATGTAATTGCGGACGCCCTCAATATTGTAAAGTGATAAAAAATTGTTTTGATTAAACTGGGATGCACTCGCCAGTATTTCTTACTGATAAAATGTTTTTAAAACGCGTTTCAGGTAATAAAATGTGAAAGCCAATAGAAGCCAGCTGGAGAATACTGAAGGCTTGGAAAAGTGGCTATAAAAGTTACCTAAATAAAAATGAGTTTTTGTTTTTTAATGAATAGGGTTTATCCCTACAAATGTATTGTCAAATGAACTTGGGTTTTATCCCAATAATATATTATTATAAAAAGTTGGTGTTTTACTCTGATAAAAATATTTCATAACTACGGTCCTGATGTATTCCGCTGCCAAATTAATAAACACCGATACCACCCCATGACCCATTTGGAGCTCGAGGCTCCCGCTCCCGGGGTAGGGGTCGGGGGCTGCGACAATCTCGCACACATTGTTCGAATCGTCAAAAATCTATAAGTAATTTGATGCACATTACGATTGTTTGCACCCATTTATTGATGTAATTGTGTCAAAACCGTGTTCCAAACGAAAGAGAATCAGGTGGCTACCCTTGCTCGACGACATGCACCCAATTCGTAGCCAAAGCGATGTCGTCTTCCGATGTTCCATTTGAAATTTGATGAACAAAAATATGATATAAGAATAGAAGAATATAAGATGAATCGTGTGAAAGTTTTGAGTGAGTTGTGATGTAAATGAGTATTTATAAAGGTTTTGAAATTTAAATTATTTTATTTTGATAGATTTTACCATTTTCAAATGGTCAACACATTTATGGCCCAACCAAACATGCCGTAGGCGCTTGTTATTGTGCCCACGAACCCTATAACCCCCTCTATAGCGTCCCATAGCGGCGTTGGAAGCGTTATAAAGCATGTACGAGACCATACTTGCAACAAAACCTATCCAAAAGCAAAAAGAGGGCATATCCTTTTTTTGAACGGTGATAATCTTTAACAATTGAGAGAGAGAGAGAGAGATCTCACCCCCTCCCAAACAGAAGGTCCTAACCTCACTCTGGTCAGACTATGTTGTCTTAACCGGGCCTATGTTGGTGTCAGAGTTTGGCTAATGGCGTTCCCTGGGAAACCATACCACCTGCTGCTAGTGGTAGGGGCTTGCGCCGCCACAAGAGAGAATCTCTCTGGCGTAACGCATGATGGACTAAAACCCGAGTTGGTGGCTCTTGTTCAAACTCTTACTCTAAGGTCAGAAAAAACTAGCCTTCATTGTCTTTATCCATCAAATATGACACTAATAAAGATTGAATTTGAGTCTCGGAGGAGAACCTAGTCTCCAAGGGCATCCCGCTTTGAATATACAAAAGTAAAAACAACCAAAAACACAAATAAAATAATTAAAAACTAAAGGCAAATTGGAAATAAATAATCCCAACTCACTGTTATTGGCTAATAATAATCCCAACTCATTTAATCACCAATAATAATCCGAACTATTCACTTTTGTTTGTAAAATACTCCCACGTTAAAAAAACACCAACTAGGTTAAAATATTGCTGATTTGGCTTAACATGTGTGGACTGACGTGGCTGGTTAACATGTTACCTGTGTATAAAATGATTATCAGCTTCATTTGCACACACAATCGACTGAATTTGCCCAATTTGTAGAATTAGGGTTTTGAAGGAGAGTGCGATTGTGTGTGCAAATGAGGCTGATAATCCTTTTATACAAGGGTAAGATGTTAACCAGCCACGTCAGTCCACACATGTTAAGCCACATCAGCAATATTTTAACCTAGTTAGTGTTTTTTTTAACGTGGGAGTATTTTACAAACAAAAGTGAATAGTTCAGATTATTATTGAAGATTAAATGAGTTGGGATTATTATTGGCCAATAATAGTGAGTTGAGATTATTTATTTTCAATTTGTCAAAACTAAAAAACACACTTTTTTTTTTTGAACGGCAAATTTGGATCACTGACGGACCACTGGAGTATCATCGTGCCACCAATGGAACCACCCGATCATATCCATCTCCACTAGGCATAATGTCTATACACCAATTCAGGAGGAAACCCAATTAATATGGGAAAACCCCCTTTGTGGGAATCGAACCCAAGACCTATTGGTCCCAAAGTCTTATCCCACCACCAAGATGCACACTAGGCTATAAAGCCATGGACACTAAAAAAACACACTTGAAAACACCCCCACACACTCTCCTTACAACCCTCCTCCTCCCTCCACTGCATTGGCGGAGCCTCCAACACCAACACAGTCTCACCAACCCCCAACAGATCTCGAAAATGCAGACCGCTTCCTTCAACCTCTCAACCTCACTTCCAAATCTCAAACACTATCCAAAACTAAACCCTAACCCTAACCTTCTCCACTCATCCGTCACTTTTCGCCCTATCAATGCCGGTTTCACCCGCAGTTTGCCATCAATCTGCTCTTCAACTTCACCTACAAAGCTAGGCTTCTCCATTTCATCTCCTTCTCCGCTTCCGGAACGTCAATCCGATGGTTTTGTGGTTAGAGCTGCGTCGGTTCCTGATAGTGCCGACGGCGGCGACGCTGCTGCGGCGGCGGCCGGGAAGTCCAAGCTTGTGGAGACGGTGGTGCTTGGATCGTTGTTTGGGCTTTGGTACCTGTTTAATATCTACTTTAATATTTATAATAAGCAGGTTTGTTTTCTTCATTAGCTTTTTTGTTTTGAAATTTCTAGTTATATGTATGTGTATGGATGATTGTTTTGAATTGTATATTGTTGCAGTTGAAGTAAATAGCTAGAATCGGTTCGCTCTATTGTTTGTCAGCTTTTTGTTTCGAAATCTGTAGTAATATATGTCCCCTGTTTTTTGAAATCTGTAGTAATATATATGCGTTTTTTGAATCGTATACTGTTGTAATTGTTGTATATAATTAGGTTCTGTTTGTTTTTTCTCCCGAAGCTCTTCTGAGCACTTATGTCTGCGTCGCGCAGAGGCGCGCAGACATAAGGTTCCTGCAGCTTGTTTGTTTTCTTGAAGATCTGCAGACCAAAAACGTCTGCAGAAGCTCTTCCCCAAGCAGACTTGTCCACAAGTCTTCTAACCTCTGCAGACCTCTTCTCCCTCTTCAAACCCACCTCTCAGCCACCACCTCCGACACCACCTCCACCTCCACCACCATCATCTCAGCCACCACCATCATCATCATCGGAGACCTCCACCTCCGACACCCATCACCTCCACCTTCAACAATCACCACCCTTGCTCCGCCACCACCTCCAAATCGAAAACAAAACCCTCATCATCATCAACATCGCAAACAAAACCCCCAAATTGAAAACCCTCATCATCATCAACATCGATCGCAAACAAAACAGACCTGCAACTTCGATCTGAACTTCGATTCGAACTTCGATTCACAGCCGTCGAGCATCACCACCGCCTTCGAGCATCACCACCGCCGTCGAACTCCTCTCTCTAGCTGTTGTTTCTCTCTCTCTCGCTGTTTCTCTCTCTAGCCGCCTTCGATTCACAGATCTGAAGGAGAAAGGGGTGGGGGTGGGGTGGATTAGCAGGTTTGATGGCGGTGGTGGTGCGGTGGTGGTGGTGGTGCTTTGGGCGGTGGTGGTGACAGATTCTAGAGAGAGAGTGTGTTTGTAGAGAGAGAGAAAGGCAGAGTAGTGTGTGTGTTGTGTGTGAACTGTGAAGAGGTTTTGTAGAAAAAAAAACAAACCCTCTTCTCCTTGCAGACTGCAGACATTTGGTCCACCTCTTCTCCTGCAGATGCCTGCAGATGTGGTCCGCAGACTGCAGACCTTTTGCCGCAGAAAAAACAAACAGCACCTTAGAGTCTGTTTGATCTATTGTTCACCAGCTTTCTGTTTCGAAATCTGTAGTAATACATATGCCTGTTTTTCGACATCTGTAGTAATATATATAGGCCGGTTATCGTACAAATTGTCTTAACGTATGCTGTGTACGCGATTTGTATATAACATGCGATTTTGTAATTTTGGTTGTCCGAGTTTATGATCATGCGATTTTGAAATATAACATGCGAACAACCATTTTTTGGGGAGTCCGAGTTTAAGAGCCATGCGAGTTTATACGCATGTCCGGGTTTGTCAGCCATGCGATTTTGATAAATAACGTGCGATTATGATATGTCTGACTGTCTGAGTTTGTGACATGTCCGAGCTTGTGAATCATGCGATTAAGACATGTCCGGGTTTGTGTATAACATGCGATTTCTAATCGTGTACGTAATGTACGTTAAGGCATTTTGTATGATACACTTTTTCTATACACTAGTGTTCACTCTAGAACCCCACCCTATATATATGCTGGTTTTAAATCGTATGCTGTTGCAATTGTAGTAAATAGAATTTGTTTTGCTTTGCTTTGTTGTTTATCAGATTTTTGTTTTCAAATCTATAGTGATGTATATGCTTGTTTTGAATCGTATACTATTGCAGTTCTAGTAAATGATTAGAATTTGTTTGCTCTATTGTCCGTTCGCTTTTTGTTTCGATATCTGTAGTAGTATATATGTTTGTTTTGAGTCGTATGCTGTTGCAATTGTAGGAAATAGTTAGAATCGGTTTGCTCTGTTGTTGGTCAGCGTTTTGTTTTGACATCTGTAGTTATATATATGCTTGTTTTGAATCGTATGCTGTTGCAATTGTAGTAAATAATTAGAATCTGTTTGCTCTATTGTTTGTGTTTTGAAATTTGTAGTGATAAATATGCTTGATGTGAAGCGTGTACTGCTGCAATTGTAGTAATTAGTTAGAATTTGTTTGCTCTATTGTTCATCAGCTTTCTGTTTTGAAATCTATAGTGATATATATGCTTGTTCGGAATCGTATGCTGTTGCAATTGACCAATTGTAGTAAATAATTAGAATCTGTTTGCTCTATTGCTGATTTGAAATCTATGGAATTAATATATGCGTGTGTGTGTGTGTGCGCGCACGTGCTTGTTCTGAATCGTATACAAATGCAATTGTAGTAAATAAGTAGAATCTGTTTATGATTTGAGAGGTTTTTTCACATGAAAGGCTTGGCTCAGTGTGAGTGTCATCATGATTGGCTATTTGAAATTGTTAATGTGGAATATTTGAACCTCTCAAATTTAAAATTGATCTTGTTCTCATCAATTGCTTGAGTTTGAGTTACGTGAGTGCAATATTATCGATGAAATTTCTGACATGAATATGTGTGCAGGTTTTGAAAGTCTTCCCAAATCCAATAACTGTCACTACGGTTCAGTTTGCTGTTGGGAGTGTGATTGTATTCTTGATGTGGACATTGAATATTCACAGACGACCTAAAATCAGTGGGGCACAGGTACTTCCATGTTATGAAGGAATGAATTTGTTATGTATGTACATATAAAGACTTTTGTTTTATAACCAATTTTATGTTGAGAATTACAAGAATCACATAAAGCACCAAATTTATGTTATGAAGGAATGAATTTGTTATATATACACACATATATCTTCTATACACACTCTTTACATATATACACATGTTTATATTTTCAGTCTTTAACTGTACATATAATATATGTATACCCGTGTCTAAAGAAAATGTGTGGTCCAGAATCGTTTTCACAGTTCTAAATTAGCATGTGTTTCTCTTAGGACCCCTACCCTACATATGTGTGTGTGTGTGTATGTAATATACACACATACATATTGTTATATACTAATTTATTGCTAACTTGCAGCTTCTAGCAATCCTGCCATTGGCTATGGTGCACACCTTAGGAAATCTATTCACAAACATGAGCCTGGGAAAAGTTGCTGTTTCATTTACTCACACAATCAAATCTATGGAACCGTTTTTCTCGGTTGTACTGTCTGCTATGTTCCTAGGAGAGGTATTTTTTAATATATTTTATCATATGCACCATATTCTGATATTTTATACATATTGATTTGATTGAACTTCAAGCTGTTTAATATACATATTAATATATAATACTCCTATTGGCTTTGAATGCCTAAAATCTTACTCACAGATGCCTACACCATGGGTGGTTGCTTCCCTTTTACCGATTGCTGGTGGAGTGGCACTTGCATCGATGACTGAGGCCTCATTCAATTGGTATAGACTGAATTTATATATATTTTATATTTCCTTTTGGAATTCTGTCATTAATTAATATAACAAAAGAGGGTGTCTTAGGAATGGTACCTAAGACACAACCTCTATTATTTTATCAGTCTTTCTTTGCTAAATTTACAAAAATGCCATCCAATGGTTTTTTTTTTGTGTAGTTAATCCTTCAACTTTTAGCATTGCTACTTACACCCCCTCAGCTTTTTTAAAAACTTCTTAAAATGTCATTTTGACCCCCTCGAGTTTTACGTGCTTATTGTTATGTACGTGGTCAAATATAATATGTTTCCGTGCTTATTTTTATGTACGTTTTTGGTTGGTCTACGTATTGTTCGGAAACAAGTCGGGTCAAGTATAATATGTTTTCACTAGGTGGTATAAATTCGAGCTACTTTACGTTTTGGACTCCCCCGCAACGCATGGTACCATTCTTTAACGTAAAAAAACACTTTACGTGCTTATTTTCAAGTACGTTTCGTTATAAATCCAAGTTGGTTTACGTTTTGACGTAAATTTTCTCGGTAATGAGTCAGGTCAAATGTAATACGTTTTCGTGCTTATTTTCATGTGCATTTTCGGTTGGTCTACTTTTTGACATAAATTTTGTTCGAAAACGATTCGGGTCAAAATACTAGTTGTCATGAATATTTGTTAAAGGAAGACGATCATTTCTAATCATTGCATTTGGTAAATAGGGCTGGATTTTGGAGCGCGATGGCATCAAATGTGTCAAACCAATCGCGTAATGTCCTCAGCAAGAAATTTATGGTTAAGAAAGAGGTATCTTTAGCAAACCCTTCTTGTCTCTTTTTTTTTGATGGTGTATACACTCACTATTATGATTTTACAGGAATCATTGGATAACATTACACTCTTCTCGGTTATAACAATTATGTCGTTTTTCTTGTTGGCCCCTGTTACTCTCTTCACTGAAGGAGTTAGGGTTACCCCTGCATACCTCCAGTCTGCTGTGAGTATTTTTCAAAACTTCACATTGTTGTAGCTTCATTTTCTAGCTTATATTTTTGCAAATTGTCATTTTTGGTGGTTGTTTTTATTTAATATTTTTTAGGGATTAAATGTCAAACTAGTGTACATTAGATCTCTCCTTGCTGCAATCTGCTTCCATGCTTATCAGCAGGTAATCTTTAAATCTCATGTCTTGATTGTTATTACATGATAAGTGATAACTAGTATTCCATTTTGTCCCAAAAGAAGACAATTTTGCTATTTTAAAGAAATTTTAAATTAAATCAAATAACTCGAAAAACCACAATGCTAAAATTTATATGTTGGGCAGGTTTCCTATATGATTTTGCAAAGGGTGTCTCCAGTTACGCACTCTGTTGGCAACTGTGTGAAACGTGTGGTGGTGATTGTGACCTCTGTTCTGTTTTTCCGAACACCTGTTTCACCGATCAATTCTATAGGTAAATTTTCATGTTTGGACATTTTATGATAACATGTCTTTTGTAACTTTAAGGTAATCTCGACCTGTTTTTAGTTAAACGGGTTCACTTCAGCTTATTCTTGATCTTTAGCACATCAAATGTGCAAAACTACAACAGTTGGCTATACTTAAAGTTACAACCCCACAATTTTACCATACTTGTTTTTTCGCTTCTCAAGTACTTGATGGGTAATTTTCAACTTTCAGGTACCGGAGTGGCTCTTGCCGGAGTATTCCTTTACTCACAGGTTAAGCGTTTAAAGCCGAAGAAGGCGTGAAGTTGTTTCAAAATCTTGTAAGATCGCATTGCATTGTTAGAAGTTATTCATTTTGGTTTTGGAGACTCTAATTCTATCTGATTGCGGGTTTTTGATGAACTTGTCTTCTTTTTCCTTTTGCATAGCGTTCTATTACTTTTTATTGGTTACATTGTCAGTAGCGACATGATCCTTCATCTGGTGCAAAGAAATTCG
>JARYGA010028414.1:0-14128 GCA_030545235.1 Helianthus tuberosus | reverse complement strand
TCACAAAAATATTGTATGTAAATATTTCTTTTCTGCATTTCATTCTATTCAAAAATCCAAAAAGATTTTAGTGTGTATTAGCATAAATTTTTTTGAAAATTCAAAAAGATTTTCGACAACTGGTGTTGAAGAGCTGATTTTCAAAATTCCAAGTGCTAAACTTGACGAACTGGTTTGGGAGTGTTGTGTGAGAAAGAATTTTAAAACTTGTTACAAGTGGTCATCAGAAGTTTTGAAAATGACATTTTTGCAAGTGGTTCATCAGAGACTATAAATGTTATATCATTTTTGTGATATTTACAAGTGATGTCTGAGTGTGTTAAAGGTTAATATTAGAAAACTTATGTTTGTGGTAGAGAATGTACAGGTTTGAGGATTTTGTGATTTCAACATGCCAGACTACGATCCCAGCATATCGAAAGGGGGAGTCTGAAGACATCTGAATAGAGATTTTTCGTGGGGAGTTTGATTGATGCTGAAGAGGAGAAGGAGATAAAGTTTGAGGATGCTTATACTGTGAGATATTTCAGAGAGCGTTCAGACTGATAAAGACTGAAGATTGAAAAGACTCGACACTTAAGACTCGTCAACATCTGAGGGGGAGTCTGTTGGTGCATGCATCTGTCGTCTTCGTCTTATGTCGAGTCTCAGTCTCGTTGCGGATCTAAAAGATGATGATGTCATCATATTTGATAATGACATCATAATAGTGATGTCATCATTGCATCACTACATATGAGACAAGCATTTATGTTATGTAGTTTGCTGATTTCGCTCAACATGCAAATCTGATTCCGCCTGGAATCTAAAAGAACTGATTCCGCTCCTATAAGTCAATGTCATTTCGGGCGGAATTAGAACTACTATATATAGGTCTTTTGGGCGAAATCAGATATAATTCTAGGTATTGTCTTCCGGTGAGCCACGAAGTGCTGCCGAAGTGTCATCAGGTTGTAAACGTCATTCTATCAATATAAATCGATAGTTTAAAGTCTATGATTGCTGAATTGAACTCGGTTTGTTTGTTTCCGCCGCTCAAACTGAGAAAAGCTCTTCTAACCGACTCGTTCGGATCCATAAACGATCCTACAAATATGTTCTCTAGATATGCAACATGTAGGAATAAAATAATCACAAAATTGTGGGGTGTGTTCCCACTCCACAAACCGGTTCTTAAAGGGGGGGGGGGTATAAGGTTGGATGGTGATGATTTGGTTAGGATCTAGTTAGTTTCAAATGATAAGTTAGAATATATTAGTGTGTTAATCAATATAAGGGTATTAGGGTATTCGGGGACCCTAACTGGCTCAGAAAGGTCAAAACAATGACTTTGGCAATATTTTTATGTTTCTGGTAAAGTCCGGTTGTTCGGTTGGATATTGATCCGTTAAAGTGCTTAATTAATCCGTAAAGTGTCCTACATATATATTTTTGCAACGTTTTTAATTTTTAACACTCAGGAAGGCGTACCGACTATTTAGTAACACTTTTTTGTATGCTATTAGTATGTTAACAAATAGATGTAAGTATAACACAGTAATCAGAGATCAGTTAAAGGATTCAGCACAGTCATCAAGTACTTTAATTAACATTAATAGATTGTACGGTTACATGTAAATTTGAGGGTTGTCACCCTCGAATCCTAGTCCGGTATATCCCATTTTAATCTTACACGATTGTGAAGCTTACGCCTTTTTTACTCTCTGATCGAGGTTCTCGGCATTGAAAAATCTTCGTAAACTAAATCACACGTGTATATGTTGACATTTAAGAGATATACTGTCAAGAAAATCAAGGGCAATGGTGATATATATGCGGATTAGACACAAAAAAAAACACTCAACAAATGGCTACAATTTAAGGAATGTGTTTAGTGACGGCATCAGATTCCTAATTGATGGAGAGAGGTCTGGTGGCAAGAAAAGCTGCTTCTAGGAGGTTGTCAATTGTTTTCGCTCGACGATTCCATTCTTGGGTGGTTGGTTTGGCCCTTCTTCCTGTAACTCGAATCCAAGCCCGGTATATCCCATTTTAATTTTACATCATTGTGAACCTTACGCCTTTTTTACTCTCTGATCGAGGTTCTCGGCATTGAAAAATCTTCGTAAACTGAATCACACGTGTATATGTTGATATTTAAGAGATATACAGTCAAGAAAATCAAGGGCAATGGTGATATATATGCGGATTAGACACCAAAAAAAACACTCAAAAATGGCTACAATTTAAGGAATGTGTTTAGTGACGGCATCAGATTCCTAATTGATGGAGAAAGGTCTGTGGCAATAAAAGCTGCTTCTGGGAGGTTGTCAAATGTTAACGCTCGATGATTTCATTCTTGGGTGGTTGGTTTGGCCCTTGTTCCTGTAACTCGAATCCTAGCCCGGTATATCCCATTCTAATTTTACACCATTGTGAACCTTACACCTTTTTTACTCTCTGATCGAGGTTCTCGGCATTGAAAAATCTTTATAAACTAAATCACACGTGTATATGTTGACATTTAAGAGATATACAGTCAAGAAAATCCAGGGCAATGGTGATATATATGCGGATTAGACACAAAAAAAAACACTCAACAAATGGCTACAATTTAAGGAATGTGTTTAGTGACGGCATCAGATTCCTAATTGATGGAGAAAGGTCTGGTGGTAAGAAAATCTGCTTCTAGGAGGTTGGCAAGTGTTTTCGCTCGACGATTCCATTCTTGGGTGGTTGGTTTGGCCCTTGTTCCTGTAACTCGAATCCTAGCCCGGTATATCCCATTTTAATCTTACACCATTGTGAACCTTACGCCTTTTTTACTATCTGATCGAGGTTCTCGGCATTGAAAAATCTTCGTAAACTAAATCACACGTGTATATGTTGACATTTAAGAGATATACTGTCAAGAAAATCAAGGGCAATGGTGATATATATGCGGATTAGACACCAAAAAAAAACACTCAACAAATGGCTACAATTTAAGGAATGTGTTTAGTGACGGCTTCAGATTCCTAATTGATGGAGAGAGGTCTGGTGGCAAGAAAAGCTGCTTCTAGGAGGTTGTCAAGTGTTTTCGCTCGACGATTCCATTCTTGGGTGGTTGGTTTGGCCCTTGTTCCTGTAACTCGAATCCAAGCCCGGTATATCCCATTTTAATTTTACACCATTGTGAACCTTACGCCTTTTTACTCTCTGATCGAGGTTCACGGCATTGAAAAATCTTCGTAAACTGAATCACACGTGTATATGTTGATATTTAAGAGATATACAGTCAAGAAAATCAAGGGCAATGGTGATATATATGCGGATTAGACACCAAAAAAAAACACTCAACAAATGGCTAAAATTTAAGGAATGTGTTTAGTGACGGCATCAGATTCCTAATTGATGGAGAAAGGTCTGTGGCAATAAAAGCTGCTTCTGGGAGGTTGTCAAATGTTAACGCTCGATGATTTCATTCTTGGGTGGTTGGTTAGGCCCTTGTTCCTGTAACTCGAATCCTAGCCCGGTATATCCCATTCTAATTTTACACCATTGTGAACCTTACACCTTTTTTACTCTCTGATCGAGGTTCTCGGCATTGAAAAATCTTCGTAAACTAAATCACACGTGTATATGTTGACATTTAAGAGATATACAGTCAAGAAAATCCAGGGCAATGGTGATATATATGCGGATTAGACACAAAAAAAACACTCAACAAATGGCTACAATTTAAGGAATGTGTTTAGTGACGGCATCAGATTCCTAATTGATGGAGAAAGGTCTGGTGGTAAGAAAATCTGCTTCTAGGAGGTTGGCAAGTGTTTTCGCTCGACGATTCCATTCTTGGGTGGTTGGTTTGGCCCTTGTTCCTGTAACTCGAATCCTAGCCCGGTATATCCCATTTTAATCTTACACCGTTGTGAACCTTACGCCTTTTTTACTATCTGATCGAGGTTCTCGGCATTGAAAAATCTTCGTAAACTAAATCACACATGTATATGTTGACATTTAAGAGATATACTGTCAAGAAAATCAAGGGCAATGGTGATATATATGCGGATTAGACACCAAAAAAAACACTCAACAAATATCTACAATTTAAGGAATGTGTTTAGTGACGGCATCAGATTCCTAATTGATGGAGAGAGGTCTGGTGGCAAGAAAAGCTGCATCTAGGAGGTTTTCAAGTGTTTTCGCTCGACGATTCCATTCTTGGGTGGTTGGTTTGGCCCGTGTTCCTGTAACTCGAATCCAAGCCCGGTATATCCCATTTTAATTTTACACCATTGTGAACCTTATGCCTTTTTTACTCTCTCATCGAGGTTCTCGGCATTGAAAAATCTTCGTAAACTGAATCACACGTGTATATGTTGATATTTAAAAGATATACAGTCAAGAAAATCAAGGGCAATGGTGATATATATGCGGATTAGACACCAAAAAAAACACTCAACAAATGGCTACAATTTAAGGAATGTGTTTAGTGACGGCATCAGATTCCTAATTGATGGAGAAAGGTCTGTGGCAATAAAAGCTGCTTCTGGGAGGTTGTCAAATGTTAACGCTCGATGATTTCATTCTTGGGTGGTTGGTTTGGCCCTTGTTCCTGTAACTCGAATCCTAGCCCGGTATATGCCATTCTAATTTTACACCATTGTGAACCTTACACCTTTTTTACTCTCTGATCGAGGTTCTCGGCATTGAAAAATCTTCGTAAACTAAATCACGCGTGTATATGTTGACATTTAAGAGATATACAATCAAGAAAATCCAGGGCAATGGTGATATATATGCGGATTAGACACAAAAAAACACTCAACAAATGGCTACAATTTAAGGAATGTGTTTAGTGACGGCATCAGATTCCTAATTGATGGAGAAAGGTCTGGTGGTAAGAAAATCTGCTTCTAGGAGGTTGGCAAGTGTTTTCGCTCGACGATTCCATTCTTGGGTGGTTGGTTTGGCCCTTGTTCCTGTAACTCGAATCCTAGCCCGGTATATCCCATTTTAATCTTACACCATTGTGAACCTTACGCCTTTTTTACTATCTGATCGAGGTTCTCGGCATTGAAAAATCTTCGTAAACTAAATCACACGTGTATATGTTGACATTTAAGAGATATACTGTCAAGAAAATCAAGGGCAATGGTGATATATATGCGGATTAGACACCAAAAAAAAACACTCAACAAATGGCTACAATTTAAGGAATGTGTTTAGTGACGGCATCAGATTCCTAATTGATGGAGAGAGGTCTGGTGGCAAGAAAAGCTGCTTCTAGGAGGTTGTCAAGTGTTTTCGCTCGACGATTCCATTCTTGGGTGGTTGGTTTGGCCCTTGTTCCTGTAACTCGAATCCAAGCCCGGTATATCCCATTTTAATTTTACACCATTGTGAACCTTACGCCTTTTTTACTCTCTGATCGAGGTTCTCGGCATTGAAAAATCTTCGTAAACTGAATCACACGTGTATATGTTGATATTTAAGAGATATACAGTCAAGAAAATCAAGGGCAATGGTGATATATATGCGGATTAGACACAAAAAAAAAAACACTCAACAAATGGCTAAAATTTAAGGAATGTGTTTAGTGACGGCATCAGATTCCTAATTGATGGAGAAAGGTCTGTGGCAATAAAAGCTGCTTCTGGGAGGTTGTCAAATGTTAACGCTCGATGATTTCATTCTTGGGTGGTTAGTTTGGCCCTTGTTCCTGTAACTCGAATCCTAGCCCGGTATATCCCATTCTAATTTTACACCATTGTGAACCTTACACCTTTTTTTACTCTCTGATCGAGGTTCTCGGCATTGAAAAATCTTCGTAAACTAAATCACACGTGTATATGTTGACATTTAAGAGATATACAGTCAAGAAAATCCAGGGCAATGGTGATATATATGCGGATTAGACACAAAAAAACACTCAACAAATGGCTACAATTTAAGGAATGTGTTTAGTGACGGCATCAGATTCCTAATTGATAGAGAAAGGTCTGGTGGTAAGAAAATCTGCTTCTAGGAGGTTGGCAAGTGTTTTCGCTCGACGATTCCATTCTTGGGTGGTTGGTTTGGCCCTTGTTCCTGTAACTCGAATCCTAGCCCGGTATATCCCATTTTAATCTTACACCATTGTGAACCTTACGCCTTTTTTACTTTCTGATCGAGGTTCTCGGCATTGAAAAATCTTCGTAAACTATATCACACGTGTATATGTTGACATTTAAGAGATATACTGTCAAGAAAATCAAGGGCAATGGTGATATATATGCGGATTAGACACCAAAAAAAACACTCAACAAATATCTACAATTTAAGGAATGTGTTTAGTGACGACATCAGATTCCTAATTGATGGAGAGAGGTCTGGTGGCAAGAAAAGCTGCTTCTAGGAGGTTGTCAAGTGTTTTCGCTCGACGATTCCATTCTTGGGTGGTTGGTTTGGCCCTTGTTCCTGTAACTCGAATCCAAGCCCGGTATATCTCATTTTAATTTTACACCATTGTGAACCTTACGCCTTTTTTACTCTCTGATCGAGGTTCTCGGCATTGAAAAATCTTCGTAAACTGAAACACACGTGTATATGTTGATATTTAAAATATATACAGTCAAGAAAATCAAGGGCAATGTTGATATATATGCGGATTAGACACCAAAAAAAACACTCAACAAATGGCTACAATTTAAGGAATGTGTTTAGTGACGGCATCAGATTCCTAATTGATGGAGAAAGGTCTGTGGCAATAAAAGCTGCTTCTGGGAGGTTGTCAAATGTTAACGCTCGATGATTTCATTCTTGGGTGGTTGGTTTGGCCCTTGTTCCTGTAACTCGAATCCTAGCCCGGTATATCCCATTCTAATTTTACACCATTGTGAACCTTACACCTTTTTTACTCTCTGATCGAGGTTCTCGGCATTGAAAAATCTTCGTAAACTAAATCACGCGTGTATATGTTGACATTTAAGAGATATACAGTCAAGAAAATCCAGGGCAATGGTGATATATATGCGGATTAGACACAAAAAAACACTCAACAAATGGCTACAATTTAAGGAATGTGTTTAGTGACGGCATCAGATTCCTAATTGATGGAGAAAGGTCTGGTGGTAAGAAAATCTGCTTCTAGGAGGTTGGCAAGTGTTTTCGCTCGACGATTCCATTCTTGGGTGGTTGGTTTGGCCCTTGTTCCTGTAACTCGAATCCTAGCCCGGTATATCCCATTTTAATCTTACACCATTGTGAACCTTACGCCTTTTTTACTATCTGATCGAGGTTCTTGGCATTGAAAAATCTTCGTAAACTAAATCACACGTGTATATGTTGACATTTAAGAGATATACTGTCAAGAAAATCAAGGGCAATGGTGATATATATGCAGATTAGACACCAAAAAAAACACTCAACAAATATCTACAATTTAAGGAATGTGTTTAGTGACGGCATCAGATTCCTAATTGATGGAGAGAGGTCTGGTGGCAAGAAAAGCTGCTTCTAGGAGGTTGTCAAGTGTTTTCGCTCGACGACTCCATTCTTGGGTGGTTGGTTTGGTCCTTGTTCCTGTAACTCGAATCCAAGCCCGGTATATCCCATTTTAATTTTACACCATTGTGAACCTTACGCCTTTTTTACTCTCTGATCGAGGTTCTCGGCATTGAAAAATCTTCGTAAACTGAATCACACGTGTATATGTTGATATTTAAAAGATATACAGTCAAGAAAATCAAGGGCAATGGTGATATGTATGCGGATTAGACACCAAAAAAAACACTCAACAAATGGCTACAATTTAAGGAATGTGTTTAGTGACGGCATCAGATTCCTAATTGATGGAGAAAGGTCTGTGGCAATAAAAGCTGCTTCTGGGAGGTTGTCAAATGTTAACGCTCGATGATTTCATTCTTGGGTGGTTGGTTTGGCCCTTGTTCCTGTAACTGGAATCCTAGCCCGGTGTATCCCATTTTAATCTTACACCATTGTGAACCTTACGCCTTTTTTACTATCTGATCGAGGTTCTCGGCATTGAAAAGTCTTCGTAAACTAAATCACACGTGTATATGTTGACATTTAAGAGATTTACAGTTAAGAAAATCAAGGGCAATGGTGATATATTTTCGGATTAGACACCAAAAAAAACACTCAACAAATGGCTACAATTTAAGGAATGTGTTTAGTGACGGCATCAGATTCCTAATCGATGGAGAAAGGTCTGGTGGTAAGAAAAGCTGCTTCTAGGAGTTTATCAAGTGTTTTCGCTCAACTATTCCATTCTTGGGTGGTTGGTTTGGCCCTTGTTCCTGTAACTCGAATCCTAGCCCGGTATATCCCATTTTAATTTTACACCATTGTGTACCTTACGCCTTTTTTACTCTCTGTTCGAGGTTCTCGGCATTCAAAAATCTTCGTAAACTAAATCTCACGTGTATATGTTGACATTTAAGAGATATACAGTCAAGAAAATCAAGGGCAATGGTGATATATATGCGGATTAGACACAAAAAAAAACACTCAACAAATGGCTACTATTTAAGGAATGTGTTTAGTGACGGCATCAGATTCCTAATTGATGGAAAAAGGTCTGGTGGTAAGAAAATCTGCGTCTAGGAGGTTGGCAAGTGTTTTCGCTCGACGATTCCATTCTTGGGTGGTTGGTTTGGACCTTGTTCCTATAACTCGAATCCTAGCCCGGTATATCCCATTTTAATCTTACACCATTGTGAACCTTACGCATTTTTTACTATCTGATCGAGGTTCTCGGTTTTGAAAAATCTTCGTAAGCTAAATCACACGTGTATATGTTGACATTTAAGAGATATACAGTCAAAAAAATCAAGGGCAATGGTGATATATATGCGGATTAGACACAAAAAAAAAACACTCAATAAATGGCTACAATTCAAGGAATGTGTTTAGTGACGGCATCAGATTCCTAATCGATGGAGAAAGGTCTGGTGGTAAGAAAAGCTGCTTCTAGGAGTTTGTCACGTGTTTTCGCTCGACGATTCCATTCTTGGGTGGTTGGTTTGGCCCTTGTTCCTGTAACTCGAATCCTAGCCCGGTATATCCCATTTTAATTTTACACCATTGTGAACCTTACGCCTTTTTTACTCTCTGATCGAGGTTCTCGGCGTTGAAAAATCTTCGTAAACTAAATCACACGTGTATATGTTAACATTTAAGAGATATACAGTCAAGAAAATCAAGGGCAATGGTGATATATATGCGGATTAGACACCAAAATAAACACTAAACAAATAGCTACAATTTAAGGAATGTGTTTAGTGACGGCATCAGATTCCTAATTGATGGAGAAAGGTCTGGTGGTAAGAAAAGCTGCTTCTAGGAGGTTGTTAAGTGTTTTCGCTCGACGATTCCATTCTTGGGTGGTTGGTTTGGCCCTTGTTCCTGTAACTCGAATCCTAGCCCGGTATATCCCATTTTAATTTTACACCATTGTGAACCTTACGCCTTTTTTACTCCCTGATCGAGGTTCTCGGCATTGAAAAATCTTCGTAAACTAAATCACACGTGTATATGTTGACATTTAAGAGATATACAGTCAAGAAAATAATGGGAAATCGTGATATATATGCGCATTAGACACCAAAAAAAACACTCAACAAATGGCCCCAATTTAAGGAATGTGTTTAGTGACGGCATCAGATTCCTAATTGATGGAGAAAGGTCTGGTGGTAAGAAAAGCTGCTTCTAGGAGGTTGTCAAGTGTTTTCGCTCGACGATTCCATTCTTGGGTGGTTGGTTTGGCCCTTGTTCCTGTAACTCGAATCCTAGCCCGGTATATCCCATTTTAATTTTACACCATTGTGAACCTTACGCCTTTTTTTACTCTCTGATCGGGGTTCTCGGCATTGAAAAATCTTCGTAAACTAAATCACACGTGTATATGTTGACATTTAAGAGATATACAGTCAAGAAAATCAAGGGCAATGGTGATATATATGCGGATTAGTCACCAAAAAAAACACTCAACAAATAGCTACAATTTAAGGAATGTGTTTAGTGACGACATCAGATTCCTAATTGATGGAGAAAGGTCTAGTGGTAAGAAAAGCTGCTTCTAGGAGGTTGTCAAGTGTTTTCGCTCGACGATTCCATTCTTGGGTGGTTGGTTTGGCCCTTGTTCCTGTAACTCGAATCCTAGCCCGGAATATCCCATTTTAATTTTACACCATTGTGAACCTTACGCCTTTTTTACTCTCTGATCGAGGTTCTCGGCATTCAAAAATATTCGTAAACTAAATCACACATGTATATGTTGACATTTAAGAGATATACAGTCAAGAAAATCAAGCGAAATGGTGATATATATGCGGATTAGACATAAAAAAAAACACTCAACAAATGGCCCCAATTTAAGGAATGTGTTTAGTGACGGCATCAGATTCCTAATTGATGGAGAAAGGTCTGGTGGTAAGAAAAGCTGCTTCTAGGAGGTTGTCAAGTGTTTTCGCTCGACGATTCCATTCTTGGGTGGTTGGTTTGGCCCTTGTTTATGTAACTCGAATCCTAGCCCGTAATATCCCATTTTAATCTTACACCATTGTGAACCTTACGCCTTTTTTACTCTCTGATCGAGGTTCTCGGCATTGAAAAATCTTCGTAAACTAAATCACACGTGTATATGTTGACATTTAAGAGATATACAGTCAAGAAAATCAAGCGAAATGGTGATATATATGCGGATTAGACACAAAAAAAACACTCAACAAATGGCCCAAATTTAAGGAATGTGTTTAGTGACGGCATCAGATTCCTAATTGATGGAGAAAGGTCTGGTGCTAAGAAAAGCTGCTTCTAGGAGGTTGTCAAGTGTTTTCGCTCGACGATTCCATTCTTGGGTGGTTGGTTTGGCCCTTGTTTCTGTAACTCGAATCCTAGCCCGGTATATACCATTTTAATTTTACACCATTGTGAACCTTACGCCTTTTTTTACTCTCTGATCGAGGTTCTCGGCATTGAAAAATCTTCGTAAACTAAATCACACGTGTATATGTTGACATTTAAGAGATATACAGTCAAGAAAATCAAGGGCAATGGTGATATATATGCGGATTAGACACCAAAAAATAAACCCTCAGCAAATGGCTACAATTTAAGGAATGTGTTTAGTGACGGCATCAGATTCCTAATTGATGGAGAAAAGTCTGGTGGTAAGAAAAGCTGCTTCTAGGAGGTTGTCAAGTGTTTTCGCTCGACGATTCCATTCTTGGGTGGTTGGTTTGGCCCTTGTTCCTATAACTCGAATCCTGGCCCGGCATATCCCATTTTAATCTTACACCATTGTGAACCTTACGCCTTTTTTACTATCTGATCGAGGTTCTCGGCATTGAAAAATCTTCGTAAAATAAATCACACGTGTATATGTTGACATTTAAGACATATACATTCAAGAAAGTCAAGGGCAATGGTGATATATATGCGGATTATACACAAAAAAAAACACTCAAGAAATGGCTACAATTTAAGGAATGTGTTTAGTGACGGCATCAGATTCCTAATTGATGGAGAAAGGTCTGGTGGCAAGAAAAGCTGCTTCTAGGAGGTTGTCAAGTGTTTTCGCTCGACGATTCCATTCTTGGGTGGTTGGTTTGGCCCTTGTTCCTGTAACTCGAATCCTAGCCCGGTATATCCCATTTTAATTTTACACCATTGTGAACCTTACGCCTTTTTTACTCTCTGATCGAGGTTCTCGGCGTTGAAAAATCTTCGTAAACTAAATCACACGTGTATATGTTAACATTTAAGAGATATACAGTCAAGAAAATCAAGGGCAATGGTGATATATATGCGGATTAGACACCAAAAAAAACACTAAACAAATAGCTACAATTTAAGGAATGTGTTTAGTGACGGCATCAGATTCCTAATTGATGGAGAAAGGTCTGGTGGTAAGAAAAGCTGCTTCTAGGAGGTTGTCAAGTGTTTTCGCTCGACGATTCCATTCTTGGGTGGTTGGTTTGGCCCTTGTTCCTGTAACTCGAATCCTAGCCCGGTATATCCCATTTTAATTTTACACCATTGTGAACCTTACGCCTTTTTTACTCCCTGATCGAGGTTCTCGGCATTGAAAAATCTTCGTAAACTAAATCACACGTGTATATGTTGACATTTAAGAGATATACAGTCAAGAAAATAAAGGGAAATCGTGATATATATGCGCATTAGACACCAAAAAAAAACACTCAACAAATGGCCCCAATTTAAGGAATGTGTTTAGTGACGGCATCAGATTCCTAATTGATGGAGAAAGGTCTGGTGGTAAGAAAAGCTGCTTCTAGGAGGTTGTCAAGTGTTTTCGCTCGACGATTCCATTCTTGGGTGGGTGGTTTGGCCCTTGTTCCTGTAACTCGAATCCTAGCCCGGTATATCCCATTTTAATTTTACACATTGTGAACCTTACGCCTTTTTTTACTCTCTGATCGAGGTTCTCGGCATTGAAAAATCTTCGTAAACTAAATCACACGTGTATATGTTGACATTTAAGAGATATACAGTCAAGAAAATCAAGGGCAATGGTGATATATATGCGGATTAGACACCAAAAAATAAACCCTCAACAAATGGCTACAATTTAAGGAATGTGTTTAGTGACGGCATCAGATTCCTAATTGATGGAGAAAAGTCTGGTGGCAAGAAAAGCTTGCTTCTAGGAGGTTGTCAAGTGTTTTCGCTCGACGATTCCATTCTTGGGTGGTTGGTTTGGCCCATGTTCCTGTAACTCGAATCCTAGACCGTAATATCCAATTTTAATCTTACACCATTGTGAACCTTACGCCTTTTTTACTCTCTGATCGAGGTTCTCGGCATTGAAAAATCTTCGTAAACTAAATGACACGTGTATATGTTGACATTTAAGAGATATACAGTCAAGAAAACCAAGGGCAATGGTGATATATATGCGGATAGACACAAAAAAAAACACTCAACAAATGGCTACAATTTAAGGAATGTGTTTAGTGACGACATCAGATTCCTAATTGATGGAGAAAGGTCTGGTGGCAAGAAAAGCTGCTTCTAGGAGGTTGTCAAGTGTTTTCGCTCGACGATTCCATTCTTGGGTGGTTGATTTGGCCCTTGTTCCTGTAACTCGAATTCTAGCCCGGTATATCCATTTTAATTTTCACCATTGTGAACCTTACGCCTTTTTAACTCTCTGATAGAGGTTCTCGGCATCGAAAAATATTCGTAAACTAAATCACACGTGTATATGTTGATATTTAAGAGATATACAGTCAACAAAATCAAGGGCAATGGTGATATATATGCGGATTAGACACCAAAAGAAACACTCAACAAATGGCTACACTTTAAGGAATGTGTTTAGTGACGGCATCAGATTCCTAATTGATGGAGAAGGGCCTGGTAGCAAGAAAAGTTACTTCTAGGAGGTTGTCAAGTGTTTTCGCTCCACGATTCCATTCTTGGGTGGTTGGTTTGGCCCTTGTTCCTGTAACTCGAATCCTAGCCCGGTATATCCCAATTTAATTTTACACCATTGTGTACCTTACGCCTTTTTAACTCTCTGATAGAGGTTCTCGGCATTGAAAAATATTCGTAAACTAAATCACACGTGTATATATTGACATTTAAGAGATATACAGTCAACAAAATCAAGTGCAATGGTGATATATATGCGGATTAGACACCAAAAAAAAAACACTTAACAAATGGCTACAATTTAAGGAATGTGTTTAGTGACGGCATCAGATTCCTAATTAATGGAGAAAGGTCTGGTGGCAAGAAAAGCTGCTTCTAGGAGGTTGTCAAGTGTTTTCCCTCGACGAATCCATTCTTGGGTGGTTGGTTTGGCCCTTGTTCATGTAACTCAAATCTAGCCCGGTATATCCCATTTTAATTTTACACCATTGTGAACCTTACGCGTTTTTTATTCTCTGATCCAGGTTCTCGGCATTGAAAAATCTTCGTAAACTTATACAGTCAAGAAAATCAAGGGCAATGGTGATATATATGCGGATTAGACACCAAAAAAAAACACTCAACAAATGGCTACAATTTAAGGAATGTGTTTAGTGACGGCATCAGATTCATAATTGATGGAGAAAAGTCCGGAGGCAAGAAAAGCTGCTTCTAGGAGGTTGTCAAGTGTTTTCGCTCGACGATTCCATTCTTGGGTGGTTGGTCT
>JARYGA010028413.1:0-22175 GCA_030545235.1 Helianthus tuberosus | reverse complement strand
CGATTCCTTTCTTGGGTGGTTGGTTTGGCCCTTGTTCCTGTAACTCGAATCCTAGCCCGGTATATCCCATTTTAATTTTACACCATTGTGAACCTTACGCCTTTTTTACTCTCTGATCGAGGTTCACGGCATTGAAAAATCTTCGCAAACTAAATCGCACGTGTATATGTTGACATTTAAGAGATATACAGTCAAGAAAATCAAGGGCAATGGTGATATATATGCGGATTAGACAACAAAAAAACACTCAACAAATGGCTACAATTTAAGGAATGTGTTTAGTGACGGCATCAGATTCCTAATTGATGGAGAAAGGTCTGGTGGCAAGAAAAGCTGCTTCTAGGAGGTTGTCAAGTGTTTTCACACGATGATTCCATTCTTGGGTGGTTGGTTTGGCCCTTGTTCCTGTAACTCGAATCCTAGCCCGGTATATCCCATTTTAATTTTACACCATTGTGAACCTTACGCCTTTTTTACTCTCTGATCGAGGTTCTCGGCATTGAAAAATCTTCGTAAACTAAATCACACATGTATATGTTGATATTTAAGAGATATACAGTCAAGAAAATCAAGGGCAATGGTGATATATATGCGGATTAGACACCAGAAAAAAAAAAACACTCAACAAATGGCTACAATTTAAGGAATGTGTTTAATGACGGCATCAGATTCTTAATTGATGGAGAAAGATCTGGTGGCAAGTAAAGTTGCTTCTAGGAGGTTGTCAAGTGTTTTCGCCCAACGATTCCATTCTTGGGTGTCACACCCCAGATTCCACGTGTCACCGGTGGGCCCGGTGGGGAGTATCGTGACGTGGTTGGCAACATAATAGTCAAACAACACAATATTTAATATGCACAGCGGAAGCAAATTGTAAAATATATTTCAACCGAATAAAATATTGTAATATCGTGTATCACAACAGTTGATTGTTTATCCACAGACGAATCGAAATAAAATATGAAACAATAGTTCAACAGACTTTAGGCATCTTAAGCTTGCGAGACTTCTATTGATGCTAAGGAGAAATCCCAGCCAATTACGCTTAGTACCTGCATTTAATCTTTTTGGGAAAATACGTCAGTTTACACTGGTAAATACAATCAACTGACTCATTTTGGAAAATGATTGAAAATTGATTTGGATGCACGTGGCATAAACATTTTATAACTTGGGAGAATTATTTAAATATATAATCTTGTGAACGAATTACATGTTCCTTATGCGTTCAGTAGCCCGGATCGTGTCCGGGTTAAAGATCAATAGACACACCACATTATTCTTTTGTGCACTGACGGGTGTACGCCTACACCCCGCGCTTAAGTCGTGGCCATTTTGTAAAATGATGCCAAGGATATCCGGGACATGGTCATTAACCCCCCAAAGGCTTTTAAGTAAACAAAACTGTTTAAACGGGCCGATCAAATTATTCAATTAACCACCTAACGATGGAAGATTTGACACCCGACCAAGCGGTATTTTATATACCGTAACCCAAGCCCGTATTGGGAAAATAAGTTAAAAGTATTTACCTGAGCAATGTAATAATCACAATAAGCAAATTGCAAGTAGCTTTTACTGGTTCTCCTAATCTGGAACGAAGGTTTATAATAACCTATTAGAATCCTAACGGGTCTTTAGTTAAGCTTAAGCTTAGACCGGTTAGTTTCAATGATACGGTTCGTACGCACTATTAAGAGAAGACCGGATAGAATGTGCTTTAGACCCGACAAGTTCAGAGACTTGCTTTAATATGGGTATTTCATACACACTCTGAATTTTGAGATAAAACCGATAAGGTTTGACCCGTTTCGGCTAATTTATGTAAACTTGTTACATAAACCGAACCGAACGCGTAATAAGCGTAACGGGTATTCATAAGAGCCATATACAGGTTTCCTAAGTTAATATGCTTCAAATATGTTGTGACATCAGTAAGATGTCTTTTATTATGCCCGAAATGAATTTAAACACAAACTATGCCCCGTAGGGGTAGCTTGGTCATTTAAAAGGTTATAAAAGAGTTTAAGTATTTACCTGAGTTACAGGTCTGTTATAATCAGCAAAAATACTTATTTTACTAAGTTATAACAGTAGGGTAAAGTAGATATGTGAAATTTATCAAATATAACCAAACTATGCACCGTAGGGGCATTTTGGTAATTTCACATAAGCCGTAAAGCTCAAAACTGAAGTCTGAGTTTAACAACTTTTGCTTACTGTTAAAATATTATAATTTACCTAAAATATCAGTAGGTATCACCCTTGTATGTTTAAAAATAGTCTTAGTACATACTATGCGCTAAAAACGCTTAATAAGGCGATTAGAAGCCGTTTCCGGGTTCTATATATAAAGCTGATATTTTTATCATTCCAGAAGGCTTAGAATAATTTATTTATCATATGTAATCAGTAGCAAAAGGTTTGGAGTTGATTAGATATGTAAAACTCATTTTATGGCCCGTAAGGGCAAAACCGACAATTACCGGATTAAGCCTACGACTACGAGTTATGCTCAGCCTAAAATTAATTAAAAATCTTCATAAATCCCAAAATAATATATTACATCAGTGGGTAAAGATTTTGATGTCAAAAAGTAGGCTTAACTAGGCTATACGCTAATTACGCCGTTTAAGTAACATAAAGCTTCTTAATTACGCTAATGAGCATAACTCTCAATCTACACCTCAAACAGATGTCAAACTTTGCATACTAGTTTATATATCTGTAATTAAGGTTTATACACTTTTACATTTTCAAGAATCACGTTTTAAGGTGAAAAGGGCATAATGGTCAACATATGAGCAATTAACGGAATCATGCATATTAATTGGATAACTAATGAACCAAGGTGTATAATCACAGAGGGTTATACTAGCATGTAACCTAGTCCAATTAAAGCTCTGAGGCATTTCTAAAACATGCCTTAACGGGTCAGAACTGAAAGTCAAAGCAAAAGTCAAACTATGCGACTTTCGGTTCCGAACCGGGTCTAAACAGTAAATTGTCGGGTTGAACATGTTTAGACATGTTCTTACACTAATTACCAAGTTATATTAATGATCAAACAGGTTGTATATGTTCTACATTGCTATTCATGCATAAATTAGAAACTAAGTATCCTGTTGACTTTTTATTAACAAGTTTGACCCGACATTTGACCTAGTTAGAGTGGGAATCAGGGGGAACCCTTTTAAGGGTTTATTACCCACATAATTACCAACTTATAACTACTTTTGATTCGACTAATCACTGGACCATTAGTGATTAATCTTAAAGTCAACCGTTAATTACGACGGTTTGACTTTTAGGCTAAACTAAGCAAAAACTTAACTAAGGAAGGACAAGCAAACTTACAAGAGTCCTATGAACGACCAGAGATCACTTGAGAGAAGTCTTGAGCTCCAGAAATGATCAGAGAAGCTGAAGTGAGGTGTGAAGAACTTGTTGCAACATCATGGCCTTTTATAGTGTTTAATCCACCATAGTTTGTTGACACACAAGTCTACCACTGACCACAATTCATCAACAAGTGTCCCTAAGTGTCTAGGACTGTTTAGGGGTCGCCCACAATGTGAAAATATCTGTTTTGGGTTGATTGAGTGCGTTTACAGGCTGCTGTCTACACTTTTTGCATCTGATGGTCTGACGCGGCCCGCGTAAGGGTGTTGATGGACCTTACACGGCCCGCTTGGGCCTTCTGATCAGATTTCACATTTTCAAGTTTTTGCATATTGTCCCTTGGCCTTTCGAAAGGGCAACCAAGCTTATTCTTTGCATTTTGACCCCTTCTTATTCACCTACAAGGGCTTTAAGACTTGTACCCACTTTGCCAAGTCCCTGGACACTTCTGGTTAACCCGAAAAGTCATAACTTTCAACGTTAACGCTTTAACCCCTTGTATACGAATTTGATCATAACTTTCTCATACGATAACGAAACTTTATGAAATTCATATCGTGCATTCTAGTGAGCACAATTTACCGTTACAAAGCTTCGGGTTTGTCAAAAGGTCACTCAGAGGTATAACTTAAACATGTTGACACATTTAACCCCTGTAGTTTGTAATCTCTCACTTTTAGCTTCGTATGATCCATGATTTATTCGTTTGGTGATATAAACATCATGTAGGGTTAATGTACAGTATATTTATTCACTGTTGACATTTAGAACTCGTATATTAACATACTTTCCATGGTTGTCAACTTTAGTCCTTTCAGAATATTCCTTCACACGTTCAATCATATGACACGTGTCAACACATTATAGGACGTGAATTTTCGAGGTGTTACATCCTCACCCCCTTAAAATAAATCTCAACCCGAGATTTACTGAAATAAATAAGGGTACTTTTCTTTCATTGTGGATTCAACCTCCCACGTATATTCGGGTCCTCTACGGGCATCCCATTTGACCTTTACAATAGGTACATGCTTCCTTCGAAGCTTCTTAACCTGTCGATCTTCAATCGACAATGGTTTTTCCACAAATTTTAAGCTCTCATCTATATGCACATCTGTATGTGGTATAACCAGTGATTCATCAGCGAAGCACTTCTTCAGATTGCAGATGTGGAACACATTGTGAATTCCACTGAGCTCTTCTGGTAAGTTTAACTTATAGGCAACTGACCCGACACGTTCGATAACCTCGAAAGGTCCTATGTATCTCGGGCTTAGCTTGCCTTTCTTACCAAATCGCATCACCCCCTTCCAGGGTGATACCGTAAGTAATACTTTGTCACCTACTTCGAAGTGAAAAGCTTTACGCTTTGGATCTGCGTAACTCTTCTGCCTATCCCGGGCAGCTTTGAGACGGTCACGAATCTGGACAATCTTGTCCGTCGTTTCAAAGACTATCTCTGGTCCTGATAATTGGACATCTCCAACTTCCGCCCAACAAACGGGAGTTCTACACTTTCTACCGTATAAGGCCTCGAAAGGCGCAACATTTATGCTGGTGTGGTAGCTATTGTTGTAGGAGAACTCAATTAGTGGTAGGTGGTTATCCCAACTACCTCCCAAATCGGTCACACATGCACGTAGCATGTCTTCCAAAGTTTGAATAGTACGCTCACTCTGACCGTCTGTCTGAGGATGGTAAGCCGTACTGAAATTCAAACGATTGCCCAAAGATTGTTGGAAACTCTTCCAAAAATGTGACGTGTATCTAGTATCTCTGTCAGAGATAATAGACACAGGTATGCCATGTAAGGCTACAATCTTATCCACGTATAACTGGGCTAACATGTCGGAGCTATAAGTCTCCTTGATGGGTAAGAAATGTGCTAACTTAGTCAGTCTATCAACTATAACCCATATTGTATCATTTCCTTTCCTTGCCTTAGGTAACTTGGTGATAAAATCCATAGTTACCATTTCCCACTTCCAAGTGGGAAGTTCAGGTTGTTGTAGCAAGCCTGACGGCTTTTGATGTTCTGCTTTGACTTGCGCACAAGTCAAGCAGTTAGCTACATAGGCAGCCACAGACTTTTTCAAGCCTATCCACCAATAGTTTGCCCTTAGATCCTGGTACATCTTATCAGCTCCAGGATGAACGGAATATTTGGAACTATGGGCTTCCTGGAGAATAACATCCCGAAGTCCTCCATAAATTGGAACCCATATTCGCCCATTCAATCTAAGAATTCCGTCTTTGCCAAGAGATAACTGCTCCTCAGTTACTCCTAACTTTTCATTAGGATAGTTAGCTTCCAACACAGCTTCCTTCTGTGCAGCTAACAACCTTTCAGTCAAACTGTTCTTTATCTCCATTCGCTTGGCATTGATTCGGATGGGTTTCACCCTTTCCTTTCGACTCAAGGCATCAGCGACTACATTCGCCTTGCCGGGATGGTATCTGATTTCACAATCATAATCGTTCAACGTCTCCATCCATCGGCGCTGCCTCATGTTTAAATCCTTCTGATTAAACAGGTGCAGGAGGCTCTTGTGATCAGAATAGATCACACATTTGATACCATATAAATAATGCCTCCACATTTGATACCAAGAAAATCAAGGGCAATGGTGATATATATGCGGATTAGACACAAAAAAAAAACACTCAACAAATGACTACAGTTTAAGGAATGTGTTTAGTGACGGCATCAGATTCCTAATTGACGGAGAAAGGTCTGGTGGCAAGAAAAGCTGCTTCTAGGAGGTTGTCAAGTGTTTTCGCTCTACGATTCCATTCTTGAGTGGTTGGTTTGGCCCTTGTTCCTGTAACACGAATCCTAACCCGGTATATCCCATTTTAATTTTACACCATTGTGAACCTTACGCCTTTTTTACTCTCTGATCGAGGTTCTCGGCATTGAAAAATCATCGTAAACTAAATCACACGTGTATATGTTGACATTTAAGAGATATACAGTCCAGAAAATCAAGGGCAATGGTGATAAATACGCGGATTAGACACAAAAAAAAAACACTCAACAAATGGCTACAATTTAAGGAATGTGTTTAGTGACGGCATCAGATTCCTAATTGATGGAGAAAGGTCTGGTGGCAAGAAAAGCTGCTTCTAGGTGGTTGTCAAGTGTTTTCGCTCGACGATTCCATTCTTGGGTGGTGGGTTTGGCCCATGTTCCTGTAACTCGAATCCTAGCCCGGTATATCCCATTTTAATTTTACACCATTGTGAACCTTACGCCTTTTTTACTCTCTGATCGAAGTTCTCGGCATTGAAAAATCTTCGTAAACTAAATTACACGTATATATGTTGATATTTAAGAGATATACAGTCAAGAAAATCAAGGGCAATGGTGATATATATGCGGATTAGACACCAAAAAAAAACACTCAACAAATGGCTACAATTTAAGGAATGTGTTTAGTGACGGCATCAGATTCCTAATTGATGGAGAAAGTTCTGGTGGCAAAAAAAGCTGCTTCTAGGAGGTTGACAAGTGTTTTCGCTCGACGATTCCATTCTTGGGTGGTTGGTTTGGCCCTTGTTCATGTAACTCGAATCCTAGCCCGGTATATCCCATTTTAATTTTACACCATTGTGAACCTTATGCCTTTTTTACTCTCTGATCGAGGTTCTCGGCATTGAAAAATCTTCGTAAACTAAATCACACTTGTATATGTTGACATTTAAGAGATATACAGTCAAGAAAATCAAGGGCAATTGTGATATATATGCAGATTAGACCCCCAAAAATAAACACTCAACAAATGGCTACAATTTAAGGAATGTGTTTAGTGACGGCATCAGATTCCTAATTGATGGAGAAAGGTCTGGTGGTAAGAAAAGCTGCTTCTAGGAGGTTGTCAAGTGCTTTCGCTCGACGATTCCATTCTTGGGTTGTTGGTTTGGCCCTTGTTCCTGTAACTCGAATCCTAGCCTGGTATATCCCATTTTAATTTTACACCATTGTGAACCTTACGCCTTTTTTACTCTCTGATCGAGGTTCTCGGCATTGAAAAATCTTCGTAAACTAAATAACACGTATATATGTTAACATTTTAGAGATATACAGTCAAGAAAATCAAGGGCAATGGTGATATATCTGCGGATTAGACACAAAAAAAAAACACTCAACAAATGGCTACAATTTAAGGAATGTGTTTAGTGACGGCATCAGATTCCTAATTGATGGAGAAAGGTCTGGTGGCAAGAAAAGCTGCTTCTAGGAGGTTGTCAAGTGTTTTCGCTCGACGATTCCATTCTTGGGTGGTTGGTTTGGCCCTTGTTCCTGTAACTCGAATCCTAGCCCGGTATATCCCATTTTAATTTTATACCATTGTGAACCTTACGCCTTTTTTACTCTCTGATCGAGGTTCTCGGCATGGAAAAATCTTCGTAAACTAAATCACACATGTATATGTTGATATTTAAGAGATATACAGTCAAGAAAATCAAGGGCAATGGTGATATATATGCGGATTAGACACCAGAAAAAAAAAACACTCAACAAATGGCTACAATTTAAGGAATGTGTTTAGTGACGGCATCAGATTCCTAATTGGCCCTTGTTCCTGTAACTCGAATCCTAGCCCGGTATATCCCATTTTAATTTTACACCATTGTGAACCTTACGCCTTTTTTACTCTCTGATCGAGGTTCTCGGCATTGAAAAATCATCGTAAACTAAATCATACGTGTATATGTTGACATTTAGGAGATATACAGTCAAGAAAATCAAGGGCAATGGTGATATATACACGGATTAGACATAAAAAAAAACACTCAACAAATGGCTACAATTTAAGGAATGTGTTTAGTGACGGCATCAGATTCCTAATTGATGGAGAAAGGTTTGGTGGCAAGAAAAGCTGCTTCTAGGTGGTTGTCAAGTGTTTTCGCTCGACGATTCCATTCTTGGGTGGTGGGTTTGGCCCATGTTCCTGTAACTCGAATCCTAGCCCGGTATATCCCATTTTAATTTTACACCATTGTGAACCTTACGCCTTTTTTACTCTCTGATCGAAGTTCTCGGCATTGAAAAATCATCGTAAACTAAATCACACGTGTATATGTTGACATTTAAGAGATATACAGTCCAGAAAATCAAGGGCAATGGTGATAAATACGCGGATTAGACACAAAAAAAAAACACTCAACAAATGGCTACAATTTAAGGAATGTGTTTAGTGACGGCATCAGATTCCTAATTGATGGAGAAAGGTCTGGTGGCAAGAAAAGCTGCTTCTAGGTGGTTGTCAAGTGTTTTCGCTCGACGATTCCATTCTTGGGTGGTGGGTTTGGCCCATGTTCCTGTAACTCGAATCCTAGCCCGGTATATCCCATTTTAATTTTACACCATTGTGAACCTTACGCCTTTTTTACTCTCTGATCGAAGTTCTCGGCATTGAAAAATCTTCGTAAACTAAATTACACGTATATATGTTGATATTTAAGAGATATACAGTCAAGAAAATCAAGGGCAATGGTGATATATATGCGGATTAGACACCAAAAAAAAACACTCAACAAATGGCTACAATTTAAGGAATGTGTTTAGTGACGGCATCAGATTCCTAATTGATGGAGAAAGTTCTGGTGGCAAAAAAAGCTGCTTCTAGGAGGTTGACAAGTGTTTTCGCTCGACGATTCCATTCTTGGGTGGTTGGTTTGGCCCTTGTTCATGTAACTCGAATCCTAGCCCGGTATATCCCATTTTAATTTTACACCATTGTGAACCTTATGCCTTTTTTACTCTCTGATCGAGGTTCTCGGCATTGAAAAATCTTCGTAAACTAAATCACACTTGTATATGTTGACATTTAAGAGATATACAGTCAAGAAAATCAAGGGCAATTGTGATATATATGCAGATTAGACCCCCAAAAATAAACACTCAACAAATGGCTACAATTTAAGGAATGTGTTTAGTGACGGCATCAGATTCCTAATTGATGGAGAAAGGTCTGGTGGTAAGAAAAGCTGCTTCTAGGAGGTTGTCAAGTGCTTTCGCTCGACGATTCCATTCTTGGGTTGTTGGTTTGGCCCTTGTTCCTGTAACTCGAATCCTAGCCTGGTATATCCCATTTTAATTTTACACCATTGTGAACCTTACGCCTTTTTTACTCTCTGATCGAGGTTCTCGGCATTGAAAAATCTTCGTAAACTAAATAACACGTATATATGTTAACATTTTAGAGATATACAGTCAAGAAAATCAAGGGCAATGGTGATATATCTGCGGATTAGACACAAAAAAAAAAACACTCAACAAATGGCTACAATTTAAGGAATGTGTTTAGTGACGGCATCAGATTCCTAATTGATGGAGAAAGGTCTGGTGGCAAGAAAAGCTGCTTCTAGGAGGTTGTCAAGTGTTTTCGCTCGACGATTCCATTCTTGGGTGGTTGGTTTGGCCCTTGTTCCTGTAACTCGAATCCTAGCCCGGTATATCCCATTTTAATTTTATACCATTGTGAACCTTACGCCTTTTTTACTCTCTGATCGAGGTTCTCGGCATGGAAAAATCTTCGTAAACTAAATCACACATGTATATGTTGATATTTAAGAGATATACAGTCAAGAAAATCAAGGGCAATGGTGATATATATGCGGATTAGACACCAGAAAAAAAAAACACTCAACAAATGGCTACAATTTAAGGAATGTGTTTAGTGACGGCATCAGATTCCTAATTGGCCCTTGTTCCTGTAACTCGAATCCTAGCCCGGTATATCCCATTTTAATTTTACACCATTGTGAACCTTACGCCTTTTTTACTCTCTGATCGAGGTTCTCGGCATTGAAAAATCATCGTAAACTAAATCATACGTGTATATGTTGACATTTAGGAGATATACAGTCAAGAAAATCAAGGGCAATGGTGATATATACACGGATTAGACATCAAAAAAAACACTCAACAAATGGCTACAATTTAAGGAATGTGTTTAGTGACGGCATCAGATTCCTAATTGATGGAGAAAGGTTTGGTGGCAAGAAAAGCTGCTTCTAGGTGGTTGTCAAGTGTTTTCGCTCGACGATTCCATTCTTGGGTGTTGGGTTTGGCCCTTGTTCCTGTAACTCGAATCCTAGCCCGGTATATCCCTCCCCCCCATTTTAAATTTACACCATTGTGAACCTTACGCCTTTTTTACTTTTTGATCGAGGTTCTCGGCATTGAAAAATCTTCGTAAACTAAATTACACGTATATATGTTGACATTTAAGAGATATACAGTCAAGAAAATCAAGGGCAATGGTGATATATATGCGGATTAGACACCAAAAAAACACTCAACAAATGGATACAATTTAAGGAATGTGTTTAGTGACGGCATCAGATTCCTAATTGATGGAGAAAGGTCTGGTGGCAAGAAAAGCTGCTTCTAGGAGGTTGTCAAGTGTTTTCGCTCGACGATTCCATTCTTGGGTGGTTGGTTTGGCCCTTGTTCCTGTAACTCGAATCCTAGCCCGGTATATCCCATTTTAATTTTACACCATTGTGAACCTTATGCCTTTTTTACTCTCTGATCGAGGTTCTCGGCATTGAAAAATCTTCGTAAACTAAATCACACGTGTATATGTTGATATTTAAGAGATATACAGATAGGAAAGTCAAGGGCAATGGTGATATATATATGCGGATTAGACACCAAAAAAACACTCAACAAATGGCTACAATTTAAGGAATGTGTTTAGTGACGGCATCAGATTCCTAATTGATAGAGGAAGGTCTGGTGGCAAGAAAAGCTACTTCTAGGAGGTTGTCAAGTTTTTCGCTCGACGATTGCATTCTTAGGTGGTTGGTTTGGCCCTTGTTCCTGTAACTCGAATCCTAGCCCTTTATATCCCATTTTAATTTTACACCATTGTGAACCTTACGCCTTTTTTACTCTCTGATCGAGGTTCTCGGCATTGAAAAATCTTCGTAAACTAAATCACACGTGTATATGTTGACATTTAAGAGATATATAGTCAAGAAAATCAAGGGCAATTGTGATATATATGCAGATTAGACCCCCAAAAATAAACACTCAACAAATGGCTACAATTTAAGGAATTTGTTTAGTGACGGCATCAGATTCCTAATTGATGGAGAAAGGTCTGGTGGTAAGAAAAGCTGCTTCTAGGAGGTTGTCAAGTGCTTTCGCTCGACGATTCCATTCTTGGGTGGTTGGTTTGGCCCTTGTTCCTGTAACTCGAATCCTAGACCGGTATATCCCATTTTAATTTTACACCATTGTGAACCTTACGCCTTTTTTACTCTCTGATCGAGGTTCTCGGCATGGAAAAATCTTCGTAAACTAAATCACACATGTATATGTTGATATTTAAGAGATATACAGTCAAGAAAATCAAGGGCAATGGTGATATATATGCGGATTAGACACCAGAAAAAAAAAACACTCAAGAAATGGCAACAATTTAAGGAATGTGTTTAATGACGGCATCAGATTCCTAATTGATGGAGAAAGATCTGGTGGCAAGTAAAGTTGCTTCTAGGAGGTTGTCAAGTGTTTTCGCCCGACGATTCCATTCTTGGGTGGCTGGTTTGGCCCTTGTTCCTGTAACTCGAATCCTAGCCCGGTATATCCCATTTTAATTTTTTACCATTGTGAAACTTACGCCTTTTTTACTCTCTGATCGAGATTCTCGGCATTGAAAAATCTTCGTAAACTTATACAGTCAAGAAAATCAAGGGCAATGGTGATATATATGCGGATTAGACACAAAAAAAAAACACTCAACAAATGGCTACAGTTTAAGGAATGTGTTTAGTGACGGCATCAGATTCCTAATTGACGGAGAAAAGGTCTGGTGGCAAGAAAAGCTGCTTCTAGGAGGTTGTCAAGTGTTTTCGCTCGACGATTCCATTATTGAGTGGTTGGTTTGGCCCTTGTTCCTGTAACTCGAATCCTAGCCCGGTATATCCCATTTTAATTTTACACCATTGTGAACCTTACGCCTTTTTTACTCTCTGATCGAGGTTCTCGGCATTGAAAAATCATCGTAAACTAAATCACACGTGTATATGTTGACATTTAAGAGATATACAGTCAAGAAAATCAAGGGCAATGGTGATAAATACGCGGATTAGACACAAAAAAAAAAACACTCAACAAATGGCTACAATTTAAGGAATGTGTTTAGTGACGGCATCAGATTCCTAATTGATGGAGAAAGGTCTGGTGGCAAGAAAAGCTGCTTCTAGGTGGTTGTCAAGTGTTTTCGCTCGACGATTCCATTCTTGGGTGGTGGGTTTGGCCCATGTTCCTGTAACTCGAATCCTAGCCCGGTATATCCCATTTTAATTTTACACCATTGTGAACCTTACGCCTTTTTTACTCTCTGATCGAAGTTCTCGGCATTGAAAAATCTTCGTAAACTAAATTACACGTATATATGTTGATATTTAAGAGATATACAGTCAAGAAAATCAAGGGCAATGGTGATATATATGCGGATTAGACACCAAAAAAAAAACACTCAACAAATGGCTACAATTTAAGGAATGTGTTTAGTGACGGCATCAGATTCCTAATTGATGGAGAAAGTTCTGGTGGCAAAAAAAGCTGCTTCTAGGAGGTTGACAAGTGTTTTCGCTCGACGATTCCATTCTTGGGTGGTTGGTTTGGCCCTTGTTCATGTAACTCGAATCCTAGCCCGGTATATCCCATTTTAATTTTACACCATTGTGAACCTTACGCCTTTTTTACTCTCTGATCGAGGTTCTCGGCATTGAAAAATCTTCGTAAACTAAATCACACGTGTATATGTTGATATTTAAGAGATATACAGACAAGAAAGTCAAGGGCACTGGTGATATATATATATGCGGATTAGACACAAAAAAAAAACACTCAACATATGGCTACAATTTAAGGAATGTGTTTAGTGACGGCATCAGATTCCTAATTGATCGAGAAAGGTCTGGTGGCAAGAAAAGCTACTTCTAGGAGGTTGTCAAGTGTTTTCGCTCGACGATTCCATTCTTGGTTGGTTGGTTTGGCCCTTGTTCCTGTAACTCGAATCCTAGCCCGGTATATCCCATTTTAATTTTACACCATTGTGAACCTTATGCCTTTTTTACTCTCTGATCGAGGTTCTCGGCATTGAAAAATCTTCGTAAACTAAATCACACTTGTATATGTTGACATTTAAGAGATATACAGTCAAGAAAATCAAGGGCAATTGTGATATATATGCAGATTAGACCCCCAAAAATAAACACTCAACAAATGGCTACAATTTAAGGAATGTGTTTAGTGACGGCATCAGATTCCTAATTGATGGAGAAAGGTCTGGTGGTAAGAAAAGCTGCTTCTAGGAGGTTGTCAAGTGCTTTCGCTCGACGATTCCATTCTTGGGTTGTTGGTTTGGCCCTTGTTCCTGTAACTCGAATCCTAGCCTGGTATATCCCATTTTAATTTTACACCATTGTGAACCTTACGCCATTTTTACTCTCTGATCGAGGTTCTCGGCATTGAAAAATCTTCGTAAACTAAATAACACGTATATATGTTAACATTTTAGAGATATATAGTCAAGAAAATCAAGGGCAATGGTGATATATATGCGGATTAGACACAAAAAAAAAACACTCAACAAATGGCTACAAATTAAGGAATGTGTTTAGTGACGGCATCAGATTCCTAATTGATGGAGAAAGGTCTGGTGGCAAGAAAAGCTGCTTCTAGGAGGTTGTCAAGTGTTTTCGCTCGACGATTCCATTCTTGGGTGGTTGGTTTGGCCCTTGTTCCTGTAACTCGAATCCTAGCCCGGTATATCCCATTTTAATTTTATACCATTGTGAACCTAACGCCTTTTTTACTCTCTGATCGAGGTTCTCGGCATGGAAAAATCTTCGTAAACTAAATCACACATGTATATGTTGATATTTAAGAGATATACAGTCAAGAAAATCAAGGGCAATGGTGATATATATGCGGATTAGACACCAGAAAAAAAAAACACTCAAGAAATGGCAACAATTTAAGGAATGTGTTTAATGACGGCATCAGATTCCTAATTGATGGAGAAAGATCTGGTGGCAAGTAAAGTTGCTTCTAGGAGGTTGTCAAGTGTTTTCGCCCGACGATTCCATTCTTGGGTGGCTGGTTTGGCCCTTGTTCCTGTAACTCGAATCCTAGCCCGTTATATCCCATTTTAATTTTTTACCATTGTGAAACTTACGCCTTTTTTACTCTCTGATCGAGATTCTCGGCATTGAAAAATCTTCGTAAACTTATACAGTCAAGAAAATCAAGGGCAATGGTGATATATATGCGGATTAGACACAAAAAAAAACACTCAACAAATGGCTATAATTTAAGGAATGTGTTTAGTGACGGCATCAGATTCCTAATTGACGGAGAAAAGGTCTGGTGGCAAGAAAAGTTGCTTCTAGGAGGTTGTCAAGTGTTTTCGCTCGACGATTCCATTATTGAGTGGTTGGTTTGGCCCTTGTTCCTGTAACTCGAATCCTAGCCCGGTATATCCCATTTTAATTTTACACCATTGTGAACCTTACGCCTTTTTTACTCTCTGATCGAGGTTCTCGGCATTGAAAAATCATCGTAAACTAAATCATACGTGTATATGTTGACATTTAGGAGATATACAGTCAAGAAAATCAAGGGCAATGGTGATATATACACGGATTAGACATCAAAAAAAACACTCAACAAATGGCTACAATTTAAGGAATGTGTTTAGTGACGGCATCAGATTCCTAATTGATGGAGAAAGGTTTGGTGGCAAGAAAAGCTACTTCTAGGTGGTTGTCAAGTGTTTTCGCTCGACGATTCCATTCTTGGGAGTTGGGTTTGGCCCTTGTTCCTATAACTCGAATCCTAGCCCGGTATATCCCATTTTAAATTTACACCATTGTGAACCTTACGTCTTTTTTACTTTTTGATCGAGGTTCTCGGCATTGAAAAATCTTCGTAAACTAAATTACACGTATATATGTTGACATTTAAGAGATATACAGTCAAGAAAATCAAGGGCAATGGTGATATATATGCGGATTAGACACCAAAAAAACACTCAACAAATGGATACAATTTAAGGAATGTGTTTAGTGACGGCATCAGATTCCTAATTGATGGAGAAAGGTCTGGTGGCAAGAAAAGCTGCTTCTAGGAGGTTGTCAAGTGTTTTCGCTCGACGATTCCATTCTTGGGTGGTTGGTTTGGCCCTTGTTCCTGTAACTCGAATCCTAGCCCGGTATATCCCATTTTAATTTTACACCATTGTGAACCTTATGCCTTTTTTACTCTCTGATCGAGGTTCTCGGCATTGAAAAATCTTCGTAAACTAAATCACACGTGTATATGTTGATATTTAAGAGATATACAGATAGGAAAGTCAAGGGCAATGGTGATATATATATGCGGATTAGACACCAAAAAAACACTCAACAAATGGCTACAATTTAAGGAATGTGTTTAGTGACGGCATCAGATTCCTAATTGATAGAGGAAGGTCTGGTGGCAAGAAAAGCTACTTCTAGGAGGTTGTCAAGTTTTTCGCTCGACGATTGCATTCTTAGGTGGTTGGTTTGGCCCTTGTTCCTGTAACTCGAATCCTAGCCGGGCATATCCCATTTTAATTTTACACCATTGTGAACCTTACGCCTTTTTTACTCTCTGATCGAGGTTCTCGGCATTGAAAAATCTTCGTAAACTAAATCACACGTGTATATGTTGACATTTAAGAGATATATAGTCAAGAAAATCAAGGGCAATTGTGATATATATGCAGATTAGACCCCCAAAAATAAACACTCAACAAATGGCTACAATTTAAGGAATTTGTTTAGTGACGGCATCAGATTCCTAATTGATGGAGAAAGGTCTGGTGGTAAGAAAAGCTGCTTCTAGGAGGTTGTCAAGTGCTTTCGCTCGACGATTCCATTCTTGGGTGGTTGGTTTGGCCCTTGTTCCTGTAACTCGAATCCTAGACCGGTATATCCCATTTTAATTTTACACCATTGTGAACCTTACGCCTTTTTTACTCTCTGATCGAGGTTCTCGGCATGGAAAAATCTTCGTAAACTAAATCACACATGTATATGTTGATATTTAAGAGATATACAGTCAAGAAAATCAAGGGCAATGGTGATATATATGCGGATTAGACACCAGAAAAAAAAAACACTCAAGAAATGGCAACAATTTAAGGAATGTGTTTAATGACGGCATCAGATTCCTAATTGATGGAGAAAGATCTGGTGGCAAGTAAAGTTGCTTCTAGGAGGTTGTCAAGTGTTTTCGCCCGACGATTCCATTCTTGGGTGGCTGGCTTGGCCCTTGTTCCTGTAACTCGAATCCTAGCCCGGTATATCCCATTTTAATTTTTTACCATTGTGAAACTTACGCCTTTTTTACTCTCTGATCGAGATTCTCGGCATTGAAAAATCTTCGTAAACTTATACAGTCAAGAAAATCAAGGGCAATGGTGATATATATGCGGATTAGACACAAAAAAAAACACTCAACAAATGGCTACAGTTTAAGGAATGTGTTTAGTGACGGCATCAGATTCCTAATTGACGGAGAAAAGGTCTGGTGGCAAGAAAAGCTGCTTCTAGGAGGTTGTCAAGTGTTTTCGCTCGACGATTCCATTATTGAGTGGTTGGTTTGGCCCTTGTTCCTGTAACTCGAATCCTAGCCCGGTATATCCCATTTTAATTTTACACCATTGTGAACCTTACGCCTTTTTTACTCTCTGATCGAGGTTCTCGGCATTGAAAAATCATCGTAAACTAAATCACACGTGTATATGTTGACATTTAAGAGATATACAGTCAAGAAAATCAAGGGCAATGGTGATAAATACGCGGATTAGACACAAAAAAAAAACACTCAACAAATGGCTACAATTTAAGGAATGTGTTTAGTGACGGCATCAGATTCCTAATTGATGGAGAAAGGTCTGGTGGCAAGAAAAGCTGCTTCTAGGTGGTTGTCAAGTGTTTTCGCTCGACGATTCCATTCTTGGGTGGTGGGTTTGGCCCATGTTCCTGTAACTCGAATCCTAGCCCGGTATATCCCATTTTAATTTTACACCATTGTGAACCTTACGCCTTTTTTACTCTCTGATCGAAGTTCTCGGCATTGAAAAATCTTCGTAAACTAAATTACACGTATATATGTTGATATTTAAGAGATATACAGTCAAGAAAATCAAGGGCAATGGTGATATATATGCGGATTAGACACCAAAAAAAAACACTCAACAAATGGCTACAATTTAAGGAATGTGTTTAGTGACGGCATCAGATTCCTAATTGATGGAGAAAGTTCTGGTGGCAAAAAAAGCTGCTTCTAGGAGGTTGACAAGTGTTTTCGCTCGACGATTCCATTCTTGGGTGGTTGGTTTGGCCCTTGTTCATGTAACTCGAATCCTAGCCCGGTATATCCCATTTTAATTTTACACCTTTGTGAACCTTACGCCTTTTTTACTCTCTGATCGAGGTTCTCGGCATTGAAAAATCTTCGTAAACTAAATCACACGTGTATATGTTGATATTTAAGAGATATACAGACAAGAAAGTCAAGGGCACTGGTGATATATATATATGCGGATTAGACACAAAAAAAAAACACTCAACATATGGCTACAATTTAAGGAATGTGTTTAGTGACGGCATCAGATTCCTAATTGATCGAGAAAGGTCTGGTGGCAAGAAAAGCTACTTCTAGGAGGTTGTCAAGTGTTTTCGCTCGACGATTCCATTCTTGGGTGGTTGGTTTGGCCCTTGTTCCTGTAACTCGAATCCTAGCCCGGTATATCCCATTTTAATTTTACACCATTATGAACCTTATGCCTTTTTTACTCTCTGATCGAGGTTCTCGGCATTGAAAAATCTTCGTAAACTAAATCACACTTGTATATGTTGACATTTAAGAGATATACAGTCAAGAAAATCAAGGGCAATTGTGATATATATGCAGATTAGACCCCCAAAAATAAACACTCAACAAATGGCTACAATTTAAGGAATGTGTTTAGTGACGGCATCAGATTCCTAATTGATGGAGAAAGGTCTGGTGGTAAGAAAAGCTGCTTCTAGGAGGTTGTCAAGTGCTTTCGCTCGACGATTCCATTCTTGGGTTGTTGGTTTGGCCCTTGTTCCTGTAACTCGAATCCTAGCCTGGTATATCCCATTTTAATTTTACACCATTGTGAACCTTACGCCTTTTTTACTCTCTGATCGAGGTTCTCGGCATTGAAAAATCTTCGTAAACTAAATAACACGTATATATGTTAACATTTTAGAGATATACAGTCAAGAAAATCAAGGGCAATGGTGATATATATGCGGATTAGACACAAAAAAAAAACACTCAACAAATGGCTACAATTTAAGGAATGTGTTTAGTGACGGCATCAGATTCCTAATTGATGGAGAAAGGTCTGGTGGCAAGAAAAGCTGCTTCTAGGAGGTTGTCAAGTGTTTTCGCTCGACGATTCCATTCTTGGGTGGTTGGTTTGGCCCTTGTTCCTGTAACTCGAATCCTAGCCCGGTATATCCCATTTTAATTTTATACCATTGTGAACCTTACGCCTTTTTTACTCTCTGATCGAGGTTCTCGGCATGGAAAAATCTTCGTAAACTAAATCACACATGTATATGTTGATATTTAAGAGATATACAGTCAAGAAAATCAAGGGCAATGGTGATATATATGCGGATTAGACACCAGAAAAAAAAAACACTCAAGAAATGGCAACAATTTAAGGAATGTGTTTAATGACGGCATCAGATTCCTAATTGATGGAGAAAGATCTGGTGGCAAGTAAAGTTGCTTCTAGGAGGTTGTCAAGTGTTTTCGCCCGACGATTCCATTCTTGGGTGGCTGGTTTGGCCCTTGTTCCTGTAACTCGAATCCTAGCCCGGTATATCCCATTTTAATTTTTTACCATTGTGAAACTTACGCCTTTTTTACTCTCTGATCGAGATTCTCGGCATTGAAAAATCTTCGTAAACTTATACAGTCAAGAAAATCAAGGGCAATGGTGATATATATGCGGATTAGACACAAAAAAAAAAACACTCAACAAATGGCTACAATTTAAGGAATGTGTTTAGTGACGGCATCAGATTCCTAATTGACGGAGAAAAGGTCTGGTGGCAAGAAAAGCTGCTTCTAGGAGGTTGTCAAGTGTTTTCGCTCGACGATTCCATTATTGAGTGGTTGGTTTGGCCCTTGTTCCTGTAACTCGAATCCTAGCCCGGTATATCCCATTTTAATTTTACACCATTGTGAACCTTACGCCTTTTTTACTCTCTGATCGAGGTTCTCGGCATTGAAAAATCATCGTAAACTAAATCATACGTGTATATGTTGACATTTAGGAGATATACAGTCAAGAAAATCAAGGGCAATGGTGATATATACACGGATTAGACATCAAAAAAAACACTCAACAAATGGCTACAATTTAAGGAATGTGTTTAGTGACGGCATCAGATTCCTAATTGATGGAGAAAGGTTTGGTGGCAAGAAAAGCTGCTTCTAGGTGGTTGTCAAGTGTTTTCGCTCGACGATTCCATTCTTGGGTGTTGGGTTTGGCCCTTGTTCCTGTAACTCGAATCCTAGCCCGGTATATCCCATTTTAAATTTACACCATTGTGAACCTTACGCCTTTTTTACTTTTTGATCGAGGTTCTCGGCATTGAAAAATCTTCGTAAACTAAATTACACGTATATATGTTGACATTTAAGAGATATACAGTCAAGAAAATCAAGGGCAATGGTGATATATATGCGGATTAGACACCAAAAAAACACTCAACAAATGGATACAATTTAAGGAATGTGTTTAGTGACGGCATCAGATTCCTAATTGATGGAGAAAGGTCTGGTGGCAAGAAAAGCTGCTTCTAGGAGGTTGTCAAGTGTTTTCGCTCGACGATTCCATTCTTGGGTGGTTGGTTTGGCCCTTGTTCCTGTAACTCGAATCCTAGCCCGGTATATCCCATTTTAATTTTACACCATTGTGAACCTTATGCCTTTTTTACTCTCTGATCGAGGTTCTCGGCATTGAAAAATCTTCGTAAACTAAATCACACGTGTATATGTTGATATTTAAGAGATATACAGATAGGAAAGTCAAGGGCAATGGTGATATATATATATGCGGATTAGACACCAAAAAAACACTCAACAAATGGCTACAATTTAAGGAATGTGTTTAGTGACGGCATCAGATTCCTAATTGATAGAGGAAGGTCTGGTGGCAAGAAAAGCTACTTCTAGGAGGTTGTCAAGTTTTTCGCTCGACGATTGCATTCTTAGGTGGTTGGTTTGGCCCTTGTTCCTGTAACTCGAATCCTAGCCCGGTATATCCCATTTTAATTTTACACCATTGTGAACCTTACGCCTTTTTTACTCTCTGATCGAGGTTCTCGGCATTGAAAAATCTTCGTAAACTAAATCACACGTGTATATGTTGACATTTAAGAGATATATAGTCAAGAAAATCAAGGGCAATTGTGATATATATGCAGATTAGACCCCCAAAAATAAACACTCAACAAATGGCTACAATTTAAGGAATTTGTTTAGTGACGGCATCAGATTCCTAATTGATGGAGAAAGGTCTGGTGGTAAGAAAAGCTGCTTCTAGGAGGTTGTCAAGTGCTTTCGCTCGACGATTCCATTCTTGGGTGGTTGGTTTGGCCCTTGTTCCTGTAACTCGAATCCTAGACCGGTATATCCCATTTTAACTTTACACCATTGTGAACCTTACGCCTTTTTTACTCTCTGATCGAGGTTCTCGGCATGGAAAAATCTTCGTAAACTAAATCACACATGTATATGTTGATATTTAAGAGATATACAGTCAAGAAAATCAAGGGCAATGGTGATATATATGCGGATTAGACACCAGAAAAAAAAAACACTCAAGAAATGGCAACAATTTAAGGAATGTGTTTAATGACGGCATCAGATTCCTAATTGATGGAGAAAGATCTGGTGGCAAGTAAAGTTGCTTCTAGGAGGTTGTCAAGTGTTTTCGCCCGACGATTCCATTCTTGGGTGGCCGGTTTGGCCCTTGTTCCTGTAACTCGAATCCTAGCCCGGTATATCCCATTTTAATTTTTTACCATTGTGAAACTTACGCCTTTTTTACTCTCTGATCGAGATTCTCGGCATTGAAAAATCTTCGTAAACTTATACAGTCAAGAAAATCAAGGGCAATGGTGATATATATGCGGATTAGACACAAAAAAAAAAACACTCAACAAATGGCTACAGTTTAAGGAATGTGTTTAGTGACGGCATCAGATTCCTAATTGACGGAGAAAAGGTCTGGTGGCAAGAAAAGCTGCTTCTAGGAGGTTGTCAAGTGTTTTCGCTCGACGATTCCATTATTGAGTGGTTGGTTTGGCCCTTGTTCCTGTAACTCGAATCCTAGCCCGGAATATCCCATTTTAATTTTACACCATTGTGAACCTTACGCCTTTTTTACTCTCTGATCGAGGTTCTCGGCATTGAAAAATCATCGTAAACTAAATCATACGTGTATATGTTGACATTTAGGAGATATACAGTCAAGAAAATCAAGGGCAATGGTGATATATACACGGATTAGACATCAAAAAAAACACTCAACAAATGGCTACAATTTAAGGAATGTGTTTAGTGACGGCATCAGATTCCTAATTGATGGAGAAAGGTTTGGTGGCAAGAAAAGCTGCTTCTAGGTGGTTGTCAAGTGTTTTCGCTCGACGATTCCATTCTT
>JARYGA010028412.1:0-63915 GCA_030545235.1 Helianthus tuberosus | reverse complement strand
ATATCCCGAACAAACCTACTAAATGTGTAAAAACCTACCGACATATCATCAGCGAGACTGTTTAACACTTTTAAACTTTACATTTCTTTAGCATACCGTAACTGTCAAGCTGATGTACTATCATTTTCCCTTTTTACACAAGCTCTTTTTCCGTTTTCTATTGTTTTTGGATTTTGAATTTTTTTTATTGTTTTTGTATTTTCTGAAAATATAACCTACCTCCCCCTAAATACCAAAACAAGTAAAAAATCGACAAACCATTGCAGATTGCTTTTCAACATCATCTACAGTGGTACCTTCATCTACGCCAAGAATCTCCTCGAACACCGATAAAAGCTTCATACCATTCAGTTTTAAACGATATTGAAATCGAGTTTTATCGAACGCTTTGGTATTTAAATCAGCTTTTTGTTCATCAGTGTGGATTTTCTCAGTTGGTATCAACTTCTTCTCGAAACAGTCTCGGATGAAGTGATGACGAATTTCAATGTGTTTCGTTTTAGCGTGATGAACATGATTTTTTGTTATGTTTATAGCTGCCTCATTATCAACAAAGATAGTGGTGTTAAGAAATTGCAAACCGTAGTCTCACATCTGATACTGGATCCACAAGATCTGAGAGCAGCAGCTGCTAGCAGATACATACTCGGCTTCACATGTGGATAAAGCGACAGAGGTCTGCTTCTTGCATTGCCATATGACCAATCGTTGTCCAAAAAACTGGCACCCCGCTGTTGTTGACTTAGCGTTAACTTTGCAGCATCCGAAATCAGAATCAGAATACCCTTCGAGCATGAAATCGCTTTCTCTTGGATACCACAACCCCAGTGATGGAGTTCCTTTCAGGTAGCTTAATATCCGTTTCACAATCACCATATGCGAAGCTCTGGGGCTTGACTGAAACCGCGCTGCGAGGCAGGTTGGATACATGATATCGGGTCTTGAAGCTGTCAAATACATCAGTGATCCGATCATGGAACGATACATCGTTTCATCTACCTTCTCTCCGGTGAGATCAGGGTTTATCCCATTGTTCGTCGCTAACGGGGTGGAAGCTGGAGTAGTCCCGGACATCCAAATTTCTCTAAGATATCATGAACATACTTCGTCTGATGTATGAAAATTCCCTTAGGCAGTTGATCAACCTGAAGTCCCAAGAAGAATTTCATCTCACCCATCGATGACATTTCAAATTTTTGCTTCATAACTCTTTCAAAATCTTTGCACAGATTTTCATTTGTTGACCTAAATATGATATCATCCATGTAAATTCGAACTATCAGAAGATGTCTGTTGACTTCTTTGGTGAAGAGAGTGGCATCCACTTTTCCACGGATGAAGTTGTTGGCAAGCAGATGTTGAGACAATGTCTCGTACCAAGCTCTCGGGGCCTGGTGTAAACCATACAGCGCTTTATCCAGTAAATAGACCTTGTCTTTGTGGATTGGGTCGGTGAAGCCCGGTGGCTGTCCGACATATACCTCCTCTTTTACCTTCCCATATAGAAAAGCCGATTTAACATCTAGCTGATAAACTTTAAATCCTTTCCAAGATGCAAATGCTAGGAAGATTCTGATTGCTTCAAGTCTAGCAACCGGAGCATACACTTCAGTGAAATCTATACCCTCCTGCTGACTAAATCCCTGGACTACGAGTCGAGCTTTGTTACGAATAATAACTCCTCGATCATCCCTCTTGCACTTGAACACCCACTTGGTGCTTATCTTCCTGTGACCATCAGGTAAGTCTACCAATTTCCACACTCCCAACTTCTCAAACTGACTCAGCTCCTCTTGCATCGCGTTGACCCAAGAATCTTCAGTTAGTGCTTCCTTATATGTTCGCGGCTCAATCTGCGAAATAAAACAACTATGTGAAAACTCTGTTTGTAAAGGAGCAACTGTAGAATAAAAACAAGTAAGGCCTTGGTCAATTTGTCATCTAGTGCGAACGCCTGATTGCTATTCTCCAATAATCAACTCTTCTGGATGGTAGGAAAGAGTTCTTGGCATCACCTCGCCTGGAACAACCACCTCGCCTTCCAAATTTGTGACATTCTGATTTGCACCTTGTTCACTAACTGGAATTGTTTGACTTGAAATCTGGATCTGCTCCCCCTTAAAATCTGAATCCCCACGATCGAATATAGGCCTATCATCAGATTCTAGATTATCGTTGACTACCGTCTGATTGTCAAGAGTTTGCTGAATATCATCATGTTCTCCAGCATTACTAGGACCAGCTTCATCGTCATTTGAAGCTCGATATTAACGTCTCGAAGACTGAGCTGGAAATATTTCTTGTGATGCTTCATATTCTCTCAGAATATCCAACTCGTCAAAGAAATCTGGTTCTTCTTCTATGTCAAACGAATCCCACAGAGTATCATAATTAAAACGCCATGAGTCGCCGGGATTTTGAGGTGGCATGGTATAACTTTGACACTCAACATTATGTGCTTCGATGATCCGCTTAAAGCTTGGAACAAAGACTCGTTTCAATGGACTTGCATAACCCACGAAAATTCCTTCAATGCTCTTTGCACCAAATTTACCATAAGGTTCTAGAACTGTACAGGGACCCAAACGGTTCCAGATACTTCAAATTAGGTTTGCGGTTGTTAATCAGCTCGAAACATGTCTTGTTGAATTTCTTCACTGTAAGAACCCGGTTGAGTGTATAGCAAGCGGCTGACACTGCTTCTGCCCAAAAGTTAACAGGTAATTTCGAATCAGCAAGCATCGTCCTGGCCGTTTCAATTAACGTCCTGTTTCTTTCTTTCACCTACTCCATTTTGTTGTGGAGTGTAAGGAGCACTAAATTCTTGCAATATACCTCTCTCATCACAATACTCTTCCATCTTGTTGTTCTTAAACTCTGTACCGTTGTCACTCCTGATTCTTCTAATTCGGGTTTGGTACAAATTTTCAATTTTTCTGAACGACATCATCAAACTTTCAAATGTCTCATCCTTTGACTTCAGAAATGATACCCACGAAAATCTCAAGTAATCGTCTGTTACTACTAGACAGTAGAGATCACCAGTTATGCTTTTGACGTTCACTGGACTAAAAAGATCCATATGAAGTCTCTCTAGCGGTCTCGAGACTGAGTTAACCTTCTTTTGAGGATGTGATTTCTTCTTTTGCTTGCCTTTGACACAACTAATGCACTCCCCCTCAAGATGGAAACCTTTCACATGAACACCAATTACTAAGTCGTTATGCACCAGGTGATTCATTTTTCGCAGGTGAATGTGGCCCATCTTTCGATGCCACAATTGAGATTCTTTTTCCGTTGCTCTTGACATAAAACAGTGAGCCTGACCCGTGGTAGTAGTTGCTACACTCATGTCCAACACGTACAGATCATTGACTCTAGGTGCTCTCATGATAACCCACTCTTCGGGAACAACAAATCCTGGTTTCAATATCAAACATTCCTTATCTGTAAAGTGTGTTGTATACATACGATCAAAGATCTGAGAAATGCTCAGAAGATTATTTTCAAGCTCGGCGATGTAGTTTACTCTTTCAAACGTGATAATACCATTCGATAAAGTTCCTTCACCAACTATTCGACCACCTTGATTGCCTGCAAATCCCACATATCCTCCATTAAACCCTCGAACATCGTACAGTAGGGTCTTCTTCCCTGTCATGTGCCGAGAAGCTCCACTATCTATAATCCAACGTCAAATGGATCTTGGAAGCTCCTGCACATATCACGAACACTTAGTTAGATTTTGATGCCACCCAAGCCTTTTTTGACTCAGGTAGCTTGACTTTGTGGTGAGTTTTTGCAATGTAAAGTGGCGGAAATTTCTTGTCATTCATCTTTAATTTCTCTTCAGACCCAATCTCAACCTCTTTGTATAAAAAGAAATCATTTTTAGGAGGTTGACCAGATGATTGGTCTTTCTTTGGTACATACTTCTTCTCAGAAGCAGTAGACTTTGGTTTCTCAATATTTTTTTGGGTAAAGGGTTACCCTGGTGATTCTATTAAAACAAACCGCAATTAAGTACAAGTAGTGAGGATGAGTTCCACACTAGTTCATATACAGGACATGCCCCATATATGTAAACCAAACAAAACAAAGCACCTATGACACCCCATAACCTAGCCTACTATACATCAGTAGACAAAACAAAACAAACAAAAAGATACGCCCTCATCCGCCATCGTCAGAAATGAAATTGCCACAAACCGGCAACCCCTTCACATGAACCAAAAAGAGTCTATCCATTGGAGAACTTTGTGGAAGAGGTGCATGCCTTTGCTCTCGGAGATGAAGAATGGGTACCCGAGGTTATAAATTCACTAGTTTCAATATATACTTCAACGACCTCCTCCTTATCCGATTCCTGCTTGTCACTAGTCGACTGCATAGTCTTTTTTTTCACTCGACCCACAGTGATACCTCCTTGATTTCCATCATCGTCCTTGAGAATGTTAAAGAGGTTAGACGTTGAAACCTAGTTATTCATCGGACTCCTCAAGGACGATTTTGGTTTAGGCTTGATAACTGGTCTGTAAACTAACTTAGGCTTCTGTTTTTTCATATGGAGGCCCTGGTTATTAACTTTCTTCTTCTTGGAATCCACAACCTGAAAATCATCAATATTCATTTCAGAATCCCCACTTGAAGTTACCTGAGGGTTCTTTGGGCACGTGCTATCATCGTGACCAAAGACACAGCCAGAGGAGCACCTTAAAGGCTCCCAATCATATTCAACTTTGACCTCCACCATTGAGTGACCATTACCATCCAAATATGGGATTGCAACTGTAACACTCTTTTTTAACTCGGTCCTCGCCTGAACTTCAATAAGCGCTCTAGCATAGCTGCTTCTTCCCCAAGACCCAGTACACATCGTGGAAGTATATGAATCCAACATCTTAGGGATCCCAATCTTAGAAGCAACTAAGCTAAGACCATCCTTGGTAAATGCCGCTAACGGCACATCATGCAATTTGACCCAGACTGGAACAACTTTAATATCCTTTTTTCCATCTTGATAGAGGCCGACCACTCCTTCAAAATAATCGGTACACTTCTGATCATCCAAGGCCCATCCTCTAACATTTGATTCATCCCCTCCTTAGTTTTAAACTTAAAGAAAAAGAACCCGTTTGCATTCATCATTAGCCGGGAAAGACCATATTTAACCCAGTTGTTTTTTGCAAAGTAATCAACCACAGGAAATGCCAGACGTTTACCCAGAAAGTATCCATACAAAGTGTTAGCATACCTGTCCGTAACTTGTTTAACCGAAGACAGAGGAATAACAACATCCGCTCCATCAACAGCCTCGTTTGATTCCATCGCCCTAAAATTCACCTTAACATCCGCCTTAGTGTTCTTCACTACTTTAGCAAAAGAAATAGGTTCCGCAGCCCCATACGATCCTGTTTTCCTTTGACCAGCCGACGAATTCTCTTGATCCAATCCTGAAGATGGCGTGAACCCCATACTTGGATAATCCCAGAAGTTTACCGATTCTTCTCCATCTACTTTCTCCAATCGGACTGGCATTGTAACCTTGGACAGTTCATCAATGATGTTCATACGCTTAGGCTTATCTTGATTTGTAATTTTTGTTCCACGTCTAGGCTAAAACGTATTACCTTCAACATCGATAACCCGATCTACTATATCCTTGAATGACAATGGAGGCATCCCACGAGAATCATGAGATTTACCATCAGACTTTCTTCGATCTTCCATTCAGACTTTCAATCTCTCTTTAACCCTATGATAATTCAGCAGCAAACAACAAAGCACCAAACAATCCAGACAAACCGACAAATCGAAAAGCAAACAGAAACCCTAAACTAGCAAGAAACCCTAACCCATGAATCAATAAATCTGATAACGAATTGGTTATAGATCAACGAATCAAACTGTTCGACCAAGGGATTGAGGGCGGCGATTAAAGAGAACAAAAAACCCTAGGCAAAATCGATCAGATCCATACCAGAATTCGTAATAGATGTAAGACTCTAATGACTAATCTGATACAGAAATCACGATGAAAGAGGTAGGGTTGTGTGATGATCAGAAATCGCCATTGCTAGAGAGAGAATAGTGATCCAAAGGAACATTCATCTTTACCGGAGTGGTAGAGGATGATTGTTTTTCCGTCTCAGAAACCTTTAGTTTTGGAGAACTTGATTTCTTTTCAACTGATTTTGGCTTCCATGCTTGTTGAGGCAAAGCAACCTGTTTGTAAAATTTATCAGTTTTAGTTACCACATTCTTTACAAGTTCAGTTTTGAAGTTTGAGTTTTCATTTTTCAAAACTTTCTTCTCAACAACCATTGGAGCTTTGCCTTTTGCATCAGCTTTCCTTTTCTAACTCTCACCAACTTCAGACTTAGGCTTTAAGTTGGTGCACTTTCGTGCAATGTGTCCAACTTTGTTGCACTTAAAGCATGTACGAGTATCAACTTCCCGACTTGTACCTTTTGTCTGAGGCTGTGAGGCCTTCTTTTCAAAAAAAAAACTCTTCATTTGATTTTGAAAAAATTTCAGATTCTTGCTCAGAATGAGAACTCGGGCTTTTTACAAACACCTTTTTCTCAACAAACTTCTTGTTTTGAAAATTCCTTCTTTGATAATTCTTACCACCCTTATAACCACCCGACCATTTGTTTTGATTGTTGTTAGAAAAACGCGGCGGTACAACAGGTTTTTTGTAGTAAGCTTTATCTTTTTCAAAGTTTAATTGCCTTTTGGAACGTTTCAAACCTTCGATCTCAGACACATCAATCTCAACCAGCTTAAAAACATTTTTCAATTTGTCAACATTCACATTTTCCAAAGGAAATTCAAGATCCGAATACAACTTATCCGATCCCGACATCTTGTACATCACAAGATTAGGTTCTTCACTTAAGTTGTTTTTGGATGTTGATTTCGGAATATATTTGTCCAAGAAACATTCTTCATCCTTAGTTGATTCACTTTCAGATTTCAAAACACTTTCAACCATGCTTTTAACAACTTCAAACTGAACACTGTCTTCATTGAATGATGAAGTGAATGTGACGTCGATTGATTCTGGAAGTTTAACCTCGTTTGTTTCATTATCATTTACCAACCCAGACTTTTTCTTTGAAAAATTATTCAATACTGGCGGTGGAACCTGATGATACCCAACCCCAGTTCCGTCCGAATAAACATCTTCGCCAGTTTTGTTCTTCCCGATTGGTTTAGGAACGATATATTGAAGAACAAAACTCGCTGAGTTGTAACTGTTGAGCTTCAAATTGATGCGTTCATTTTCAATCTTAGCTTCTTGAACTTGAAGCTTTAGATTAGCAATCTCATCCAACTGTTGGTTGATTTGCCTCTCTTTCGACTGAAGTACTCCTGTCAGTTGAAGGTTTTCTTTAAATGTTTTATCATTTCTTTCATCAGAATCTTTTACCGTTCTTTTTAACTTCTCATAATTTTCAGAAAGTTGACGGTTTTCAAGAACTAATTTTTCATTTTCTTTCCTGATTCGTTCTACGTCAATTTTATCTTTTTCAAGTTTATCAGTTAATTCTTTTAATCTGTCATTTTAAGCCTTTACCAACTTATCACGATTTAAAATCTGATTTTCAACTTCTCTGACTCTTTCTGTCAGCTCTTCAGTCTTTTTACCACTGAGGTAAGCAAGTGTACTACAAACCTTGCAGTCTTTCATGCAATTTTTGCAGTCGCTTTCAATTTTGGCTTTCTTACCTGACTCGTTGGTTGAATCATTAGAACTGACCTTGCTTTTAGACTCAGTTCCAGACTCAGAAACTACCTCTAACTCTTTTGCTGCAAGCACTTTGTTAGCCATTTTCTTCAGGTTATCTGCAGTGAACTCTTTGGTCGTGTCAATAATCCCATCATCGACCTTCTTTGACTGTAGCTCCTTTTCTTTCTCTTCATCACTTCCCCATCACAATCTTTGATTTGCTTCTTCTTCTTCTGTAATTTGCCCAATCAGAGTCTCGACAAGAAGTGTTGATGGTTCCACAAGTATATTTCCCTTAGGATCCAAATAGCATTCTCTGTCAGCGTCCCATCTCTTCGCGCTTTTTGCCTCTTTCCATGCACGAAAATGTCTATCTTTCATTTTTAAAGCTAAACTCTTCTTGTTTACATATTTTACTTCCTCTGATCGTGTATCTTTCCAAGGAACATTTTTTGTTGTGAAGGCATATCCCACTGCGTCTTCTTCTGGTAACACATCACTCCAATCATATCCTTCATCATCATGGATCACAGCTAATGCTCTCGACTTTTCTTTGGGAGCATCTTCTATCTGCTTCATTCTAGGAGATTCTACTTTGTTTTGATGATAGATGGCTCTTTTGTAATAATCTTCACGGAAAGGATTGGCTGTTTCATCAGCGGCTGCATTTCGACATTCTCGTTTAAAGTGCCCTTTTTGCTTGCACTTGAAACAGGTAACCTTCGATTTATCAAAACCAAGCTTCGTTAAAGGTCCACCAATGGAGTGTCTGCCTGTTATCTCCATGAATCTCTAAGCCCGTCTGACCGCACTTGCCATACACCATCTTATATCAATTAACTCCATCTCCTCAGGGTCTATTTGATCATAATCTTCCTTGGTGAGATTTGTGTTTCCGATCTTTCCAGCAACAAGGCTTTCATATGATTCCAAGACAGATGCTAAAAACACCATTTGCTGCTTGGCGGATTCTTCACTGAAGTTTTGTGCATTTTTGAGGTCAACAGCAATATTGCACTGGAACAAATTTTTCGGAACTGATTGACTTGGAGAAGTTGAAGATGATCCTCCATGATAACCACTGCTTGGATTTTCTTGATTTGTCTTGTTTGAATTTTCAGCTGAGAAGGCAGTTTTCAGGGACACAGTTTTAGGAATCATACTTCCTCGATAATATAAGTCAACATTTTGCTGATACGAGGAATTATTGACTTTGTTTGTTTTTTTTACCTCCAATTCATGACTTTCCAACCTTTCGATTAGTAAATCAACTGTCAGATCAGTCGACTTCACTGTGTTCTTTATCATTAAAGCAAAGTACGGCCAGTCTTTCTCATCAGGCAGTGAGTCAAACAGCTTATCAACCAATTCTTCCTGAGAATACACAATATCATATCTCGCAAGTTCCAGTTTTAAGTGACCAAATCTTTCTATCATCTTTGACACACTCTCATTTTTTAAACACCCAAACAAATCGAATTCTTTTCTTAACAGCTTTTTCTTGTTTTTAACAATTTCGGCACCACCCACACATTTCATCTTTAATTTCTCCCAAAGATCTCTGGAATCTTTGTATTCAATCAATGATATAATATCATCTCTCACTGATTGATGAAGTAAAGCGACGCATTTCTGTTCCGCAATGAAATTCTCTTGTGGAGTATCCGTTAAGTTCTCGTAGTCAGTTCTTCCGTTGTCAAAACCAGTTTTTAAACTCTTCCAACTTAGGTATGCAAATGCCTGTAGCCATTCCTCAAATCTGCTAGCCCATCGGTTGTAGTCCTCTATGGCCATTAGCTTAGGCGGTTTGTTGTAGGTGCCGTAGGCATTATCAACACTCAAAGAATCAGCAATGGTTTTCTTCGGAGTCGGATTCGGTGCATTTTCATTTGTGTTGTTTGTTGTATCATCTCCTGTGCTTCCAGTGTAAGCAAAAGCGTCACTGAACGGATTCAGAAAATCATCCATCTTCAAGTACCTGAAACAATCAACAAACACTTAGAAAAATTTTGTGATTTGAGAAACAATTTCAAACGAAATGGATTCAAGTGAAATGAATCAATCTTCAAACGAAATGAGTCTCAAGCGAAATAATCTTCACGCGAAATGACTTTCAAACGAAATGCCAATTTGGTGCGAAATGGTAATCTTTCAAGCGAAATGACTATTTCGTGCGGAATAGTCAAACGAAATCACACTCTTCAAGCGAAATAGTCCTCTGATATGAAATGGAAGTCTATTTCGTACGAAATGAAATCCACAAGGTTGATTCCGTGCGAAATGAGGTTCACAAAATTGATTCCGTGCGAAATGAAGATCCTGATGTTGATTTCGTGCGAAATGAAGTTCTCAATTCGTACGAAATGATGCTGACATCATCATATCGGTCACAATTTTGTCAAATTGATCTGGTTTTAGGTCGATTTTAGTTCCAATTCTTTCTAGGATTTGTTAAAACTGTATTTTAAGTGATATATGTGAAATTCAAGCCATTTTAACCGTTAAATTTTGAAAATTGTGATGAAGAATGAGTAGAAGTAAGAAATTCCGGTGAAAACAAGCTGAATCGGTATGAACTCTTCCTCCTGAGCTCTGATACCACTTGTTGGATCGTCGTGCGACCTAAACGAGTCGTTCAGAAAAGTTTTAATCCATATCAAAGGCGGAATCAATGATATAGACTTGATTACAGCTTGATTCTTCCTAATTAACTTCTTTTTATTGATTTCAAAGCTTTACAGATCAATTGACAAATTGGCAACACCTCGGCTCTGAAATCCCAAACGTTACAAATGATGAACCAGGCTCAGGTATATATAGAGTGGTCATTCCGCACGAAACAGTTTCATACGGAATAGTCATTTCGTACGAAATGGCAAAACCATTTCGTGCGAAATGGAAACACCTCATTTCGTACGAAATAGACACATCTCCTATTTCGTGCGAAATGCCCACTAAACATATAAAATCTAATTTCTAACCTACTGAGCACTGGTTTATCCTATCTAGACATTAGACTCAATAAAGACGAAGTTAACAGACATTTATGCACCAACATTAGATAAGAGTTTAGTGATAATAAATTGGAGTGTTAGAAACACCCAAAATAAAAACCTCATGAAAGTAGGAGGGTTAAAAGTGCCAAATATGAAACAAGTTTTATTAAAAACAAATAAAAGAAAAATCCAACACACACACTGGTGTGTGGATCGACTAGAACACAAAGGGGGCGACCAGGTTTCTCCAAAACCCTAACTCACCCAAAAATTCACAAATTGAAGGCACAAATCCATTCCAAAACGAAATCTGAGCTTAGATTGATGATCTCCACTGTAAGGGGGTCACAAGGTATGTGAATTTTATAGGAAATCTCTACTTTGAATTTCTGGATGAACATAGGGAATTCGAAAAATTGTTGTTGCATGAATGTTATATTGATGGAATAGGAACAATATTATGTCTAGGAGTGAATGATGTGTTCAAAATGCAACATATAAATTTCATCAATTGTGGCATAAAACTAACCCTTTTTTAGTACTAATGTTGGAAAAAGTGTGCTTTTGTCTTCCTTTTGTATTTTCAGGATTAAATGAGCTCAAATTAACAAAAGAAGCAAAAAGTGTAACACCCCGAAAATAAAAATCTTTGTATTAGAAATTTAAGAATTTCATAAACAAGAATTGATCATCTAGAAATTTTAACCTAGTTAAAATTACAAGCCTAGAAATAACTAACACTAGGTTAAAAAAACACTAGTACTTAAAGTTAGATGATAAATGAGGGACTAAACTTGCCAAAACTAAAAGTTAAATGCTGAATTATAACAAAACTCACCAAACACACCATTTTAAGTGTGTCTGGTCGATCAAGTGAAGCAGGGGGTGATCCCCACTTCTCCAAAACCCTAAAATCTCATTTATCTTGCAAATTGATGGATTAATCCAAGTTGAAATCGAAAATTGAACTCTATAGGAAAGGATACCGGAACGTCAAGTGCACACGCCAGTGGCAATTCGCGGTTAAAGGGCGTACAATAAGGTATGTAACTTGACCCGTTACATTTAGTACATTTTGATGATTGTATAATATGTATTCGAATTATAGAACAAGAATGGTTTGAATTAAGTAGAGATGTCGCTATATTGAAGGATTGGTCAAACTCGGTAGGAACTCGTTGGTAGTCGTCATATGGGAGGATTCCTTAGACGAGCCAACGGGTCGAATAATCGAGTAAAGCATGGTTGATATTGGTTAATGTATAACATGTTAGAAACATGAGGATTTAATGTAATGGTTTGTTAGAAGAGCAAAATCCGAAAATTGATTGAGTATAAAGAAAATAGACAAACAAAACATGAATTCCCAGCGACTACCGTAAGTTACGGTAGTACCGTAACTTACGGTAGAGAACAGATGATTTACGGCAGTTCTTTCCTGGTTTACGGTGACCAGATCATTCTAGGACCCACCGTAACTTACGGTGATACCGTAAGTTACGGTGAAACAGAAAAACATATTTTATTTTTATTTTATTATTACAAAGTTAAATGTTGGATCTTGTGTTTATAATGTATATAATAATGTCAAAACTAATGTTTTAACGGTTTTGACCATAGATGATGAAGTGGATCTTACGAATGGAGATCAAGTGAATGAAGAAGAACCGAACACTACCTTTTTGAAGCTTCCGCAATGTTTTTATCATACTTAGATTTTGTTCATGGGTTGTAAACAATTAATTAAACAAATGTTGAAATTTCCAACCTAGTCATTAGATGACTAAGGTTTATGTTACTTATGAAACTTATGTTAATCTATTATCTTTTGGTATAAATTAGTGATTAATTCAAGTATAAATTTAAGGGTGTTACAAGTTGGTAATCAGAGCCTAAGGTTGTTAACAAAGTGTTCGGTTCAAGCTTGATCGATCGTCCGGTAAGAACTAACTTATTTTGTTAATAAATTATGTACTACGTAAAGAATGAGAAATGAACAAATATGCATGAAAAGAGTGTGAAAGCTCACTCAAAAACAAGAAATGCATGAAACAAGAATGATTAAATCAAGTTATGAACTTGATTGAATTGAAACAAGAATGATTAAATCAAGTTATGAACTTGATTGAATTGAAACAAGAATGATTAAATCAAGTTATGAACTTGATTGAATTGAAACAAGAATGATTAAATCAAGTTATGAACTTGATTAAATCAAAACAAGTAAAGCATGTGTTATAAATGGAATGTTTAACAACCTATGTAAACATTTCAGAAATAGAGATGGCTGATGGAGGTAATGATAATGCGGTGCCAAGAGTCACCGAACAAATGAGAGAAGTGATTGCCGAAGAGGTAGGAAAGGCGATCGAAAACCGTTTGTCGGGCTTTATTGATAAAATTCAAAACACATTTTTATCAATAGTAGAAGATAGAATCAAGAAATTGGAAGATGATTCAAATGTAGCAAAGGAAAAGCATGGAGGACGAAAGCCTTGTTCATACAAGGAATTCATGGCCTGTAAACCACCAATATATAATGGGGAGGTTGACCCAATAGTGTGCCAACGATGGCTAAGTGATATCGAAGGGGTATTCGAGAGGACCCATTGTGATGAAGATGACTACGTAGCCTATGGTACGGGTCAACTAAGGAGTCAAGCGAAAGATTGGTGGGATAACAAAAAGAGAGAGATCGGTATTGAAGCTGCTAAGGTCATGACTTGGGAAGAATTCAAGACGCCATTTCTTAAGCATCATAGCCCTAAGGCGGTTATGAATAAAATCAAGGAGGAGTTCATGCAACTTAGGCACAAGAGTGAGACCATAGACAAGATTACGGCAACGTTTATGGATAAGATGAAGTTTTGCGATGATCTAGTGACGAATGAAGAACAAAAGATATACTACTACCATAACATGTTAAGTGCTGAATATAGGGAATTTATCACCCCTTCCAAATACGAGACCCTTACCGAGATCATAAATGCTGCTCGGGAAAGGGAGATCGAACTGAAAAAGAGCATTGAAAGGGGTGAATGGAAAGCACAAGATGTAAACCCAAGCCCTACTAAGAAGGCACGAACAAATGAAACCGCAAAGAAATTTGATACGAAAGGAGGGTCGCCAAGTTGCAGAATCTGTGGAAAGGGTCATAAAGGCGAATGTCGTTACAAGGATAAGCCTTGTCCCATATGCAAAAAAACGGGACATATGGCTATATCATGCCCGGAGAAAGTGACAGTTTGTTACAATTGTTATCGAACGGGTCACAAGAAATCAGAATGCCCGGAACTGGTTGGAAAGAAGGATGGGCAGGAACCGAAAGGTGAAGCCCCGAAAGCAAAGGCAAGATCTTTTCAACTAACCGCCGCAGAAGCAAAGGTTGAACCTGACGTGGTCTCAGGTATATTTGCTATAAATTCGATTCCTGCACACGTGTTATTTGATACGGGTGCGAATAAATCCTTTGTTTCATATGGATTTATTCAACATCCTTCATTTGTTCTAACAAAATTACCTGTGCCCTTAGAAGTAGAGATAGGTAATAACAAGAGCTTTATTGTTTGTGATGTATGTAAAAACTGTAAACTGAGCATTGACGACGAAGAATATTTGATAAACCTAATCCCGATGTCAATGGGAGAATTTCAAGTAGTCGTTGGGATGGATTGGCTATCTCAACACCATGCAAAGATCGTGTGTTTTCGTAAAGAGATAAAACTAACATCTCCGAGCGGAAAACACGTCATCATTTATGGTGAAAAAGGAGGCAACCCCATAGTATGCTCAATGTTGAAAGCTCACAAGCTTATGAAGCGAGGATGCAAGGCATTCATGATATACACTAATGAGCTCGAAAAAGAATCACGAAAGATTGGAGATGTACCGGTAGTACGAGATTATGAAGATGTGTTTCCGGAGGATTTACCGGGGATACCGCCTGAACGGGAAATAGAGTTTGGGATCGAATTGATTCCGGGAGCGAAACCCGTAGCGAAAGCCCCGTACCGACTTGCACCGTCGGAATTACAAGAGTTGATGTCTCAAATCCAAGACCTGCTTGACAAGGGGTTCATAAGGCCGAGTGTGTCTCCTTGGGGTGCACCGGTGTTGTTCGTGAGAAAGAAAGACGGGAGCATGCGCATGTGTATCGATTACCGGGAGTTAAACAAACTCGCGGTAAAGAACCGATACCCGCTCCCGAGGATAGATGATTTATTCGACCAACTACAAGGTACGAACTGGTTTTCAAAAATTGACCTTAGATCGGGGTATCACCAACTAAAGGTCAAAGAAGAAGATGTGCCGAAGACGGCTTTCCGCACGAGATACGGACATTATGAATTCCTCGTGATGTCATTTGGGCTAACAAACGCACCAGCGGCTTTCATGGACCTCATGAACCGGGTTTGCAAGCCAATGCTGGATAAGTCGGTCATCGTGTTTATCGATGATATATTGGTGTATTCGAAAAGTGAAGCTGAACACGCACATCACTTACAAGAAGTGTTAGAGACCCTTAGACGAGAGAAGCTATATGCAAAATTCTCTAAATGTGCCTTTTGGTTACGAGAGGTACAATTTCTTGGCCATGTCATAAGTGCCGTAGGAGTATTGGTAGATCCGTCAAAGATAGAGGCCGTGTCAAAATGGAATCCCCCAAGGAACCCTTCTGAAATTAGAAGCTTTTTGGGACTTGCTGGATACTATAGGAGATTCATTCAAGATTTCTCCAAGATTGCGTCACCGCTGACAAAATTAACCCGGAAGAAAGAAAAGTACAATTGGGGTGTAGATCAAGAAAGGGCATTTCAAACACTAAAAGAGAAGTTAACTCAAGCTCCGGTACTGACATTTCCGGACGGAGTCGAAGACATGGTGGTTTATTCTGATGCTTCACTATCGGGGCTCGGTTGTGTTTTGATGCAACGGGGCAAAGTTATAGCTTATGCCTCGAGACAACTGAAGATACACGAGAAGAAATACCCCACGCATGATCTTGAGTTGGCTGCGGTGGTATTTGCCTTAAAAATATGGAGGCATTACTTATATGGGGTAAAGTGCACCATATTCACCGATCACAAGAGCTTAAAATACTTCTTCGATCAGAAGGAGTTAAATATGCGACAAAGGAGATGGCTAGAAACGGTGAAAGACTTCGATTGTGAAATACATTACCACCCCGGAAAGGCTAATGTAGTGGCGGATGCTCTAAGTAGAAAAGCGGACTACGTCCCGATACGAGTAAGGTCGATGCAACTCGTGGTGACCTCGGATATACTTGAACGTATTCGAGAGGCGCAATTAGAAGCAGTAAAAGAAGAGAATTGGAAGAAAGAAAGAATAATTGGTCAGTTGAAAGATTTGTCGGATGGGAATCACGGGTTAAAGACTCGATCCGGAAGGATATGGGTCCCACATACCTGTGGAGTGAAGGCGCTTCTACTTAATGAAGCTCATAAATCCCGTTATTCAATTCATCTGGGTGCGACCAAGATGTACAATGATTTGAAACAAAATTATTGGTGGCCCGGAATGAAGAGGGACGTGGCGAAGTATGTGGAAAAATGTTTGACATGTTTGCAAGTCAAGGCGGAGCACCAGAAACCATACGGCAAACTCCAACCGTTAGAAATTCCGGTTTGGAAATGGGAACATATTACAATGGACCTGTTAACCAAGTTGCCTAAGACGAATCGTGGTTTTGATGCCATATGGGTAGTGGTGGATAGATAGACGAAAAGTGCTCACTTCATTCCGATTCGTGAGACTTATACGTCAGAAAAGATGTCAGAAGTTTATACCAATGAAATCATAGCACGTCATGGGGTACCGGTGTCCATCGTGTCTGATAGGGATACCCGGTTTACTTCGAATTTCTGGCGAGATTTCCAAGAGCAAATGGGGACCAAATTATTCATTAGCACTGCGTACCATCCTCAAACGGATGGACAAACTGAAAGAACGATACAAACATTGGGGGACATGCTACGGGCGTGTATAATCGACTTTGGAGGCAGTTGGGATGTTCACCTACCGTTAGTCGAGTTTTCGTATAACAACAGTTACCAATCTAGTATTAAGATGGCACCATACGAAATGCTTTACGTTAGGAAGTGTCGAACCCCGGTATGTTGGGGTGAAGTGGGTCCACGTGAACTCGCCCACTGTTGGGATTGAACCCTACAGAGGAACAGATGATGTAAAGCCAAAACCGGATCACAACAGTGGATTAACCATAAGCAGCAGTTTGCACTAGACTTTCCCCTTGAAAGTGATCATAACATCTGATATACTCCAAAGTACTGCCTTTATCAACAACCGCTGACACTGGAAACTGCTGATCAAGTCAAAGACTGATGAAGGACTTAAGCCCTGCTGCCCAATCTACTGCCTTGAGTCAAGCACTGCTGATCATGACAAGTACTGCTGGGTTCACAACAGTGGAAGGATGCAGCAGCAATTTGATTCATCTTATGTAATGTATTGAAATATCAGTAGTTAGCATAGCAGAGGTTGTATAGATCAGTAGATAGAGTTTGTTAGGTTGTTAGATGTCACTTTCATGGTGACGTCAGCTGAGATACCTCAGTGGTTTGGTTTGCCTATAAATGCAACAGTACCCTCTACTGTCACATTCGATTTTTGTTGGAGTGAGTTCTTCTCCTCTAATCTAATCCTTTCATCTTGTGCAATCAACCATGGAGTATCCGGCTGAGGGGGAGTTTAGTTTGTAAGCTTGCATTGTAACCTTTTGCTTTTTGATGTAATCTTTCGACTCTATGAAAAGCAATTGTTTATCAAACTATATTCTCCTTTGATTGTGTTTACAAAGTTTGTTATTCATTTCCGCTGCACTTAAAACTGTTCATATCTATTTGATTTGTTCAAATCTCACAAACAAACACAATCATGAGAGCCTCCGATCCTAACAATTGGTATCAGAGCATGGACAGTCAATTTCGATTTAACAGTCAAATTGACATAACAGTTCGGCTCAAAATTCATTGATACTAAGGTTGGTTGTATTTAGTTGAAAAACAGAGTATCGAGTAAATCATGTTCAAAATGGTTATTCAAAATCTCTGTAAATCAACCAGGATGTCATATGACACACAAATTTCACACAACAAGTGAATTTATGCACAAAAACACTCATGGTTTCTAGATCTGAAATAAATATCTGTTAAACTATGAGATTACTTCTTATTTTCTAAATTAATTTCAATTGTTGCTGTGTAATTTGTGATGTTTTCCATAAATACTAAAGTCTGAACCTCAGATTAACAAAACATATGTTCATAAAAACATTGATGTCTTGTTAACTCTAAAAGAGGGAATTAAAACTTTAGTCATTCAAATCTTATGTGTTGAAAACAGGTTGAGTTCCTCAAAAGGACAAAATCAACTATGTTAAAATACATTAAGAAAATTCACAAAAACTCATTAGTGTGTTTATCTCAAAACTTTTGATGACAAAAGAGAAGAGTATAAATGTAAAACACTTAAGAGTCCACATACTGGGTTAACAATGGTCAACAAGCAGCTGTGTGCACTCATTGATTCAGGGAAATTCAGGTAACATAAGTATCACTGGTAATTAACCTTACAAGAGGACTGGACAAAATCTTTCAAAATCATCACATGGTAATAAGGTCTATAAAAGGGCTTTCAAAACTTATGTGAACATGTCTCCTCATAGTTGCAATCAACTGACAAGGAAATGGTCTCAAAGCAGAGGTGATTAAAATGTATTTCAAACCACTGAGCATACTCCTAAACTTGAGAATGATATGATAATAATCATATGTCAAGTTTTAAATGCACCAGATTCTTTTGACAATGTTTTCTGAAAACCTTTATTGTTTTTGCAAAGGCTTTTCTTCAAATAAAACAGGATATATTATTCTCTACTTTTATTGAGAATAATGTATTTTGTACTTTTACTTGTTTTAGATAGTAAAAGTTTCAATCTACTGTCAGGATGTAGAACCCTTATATTTTTTTAGGGTAATACTTTCCTTGAAAATTACTCAAAAGAATATGGTGTAAAAGTTAAAGTCATTTCAAACTCAAGCTTTCATCACAGATAAAAGATTGATTGTTAACTGACCTTAAAATGCTTGACTACTCATGTTTTATTCAAAAGATTGAAACACAAAATGAGTGGTCAACATAAAAGGCTTTTCATCATCGGATACCAAACCATTGTTTATAATCCTGAATGTAAAACTCTGAAAGATCTGCTGATATGTTAATCTTGACAATATGCATCTAAAATATGTTTTGCAAAGGATGTCATTTTGCAGATACTTCAAAACAGCGGATGTACAAAACAGCTGTTAGAAATACAGCAACAGTTGCAGACCAACGTAGCCTTAAAACCCCTGCTTACTTCCACAACCACTGTTGATAAAAATCTACTAACTGTGGATAAAAATCAACACTGGTCATCACAAATTCCTTTTATTCCCCCACTTTCACCTTCAACAGCTGTTGGATCATTAAAGTCACCAACAGTTGTTAGCTCAGATGATTCACATCTGAAGCCTCACCTTTTGAACATAAGTTCCATCTTAAACCTCATCCATGTTTCCATTCACTTGACAACATCAATTGAAAGGGATTCTTATAAAAAGTTTATCCCAAAACCTTTGTCTTCTTCTTGACTATCTACCATTCCATCAACATGTCATGTACCTTTGAGGCACTTAAAGACAGAAAGTTGGGTAATTGACAAGGAAGAGGAGCTTCAACAGTTCAAAAACATTGCATATGTTGGAGCATTGTTGTCAAGATGTGTGATACTCAAAAAGGGCATAAGCAGGCAATTGTTGCAGAACCACTGCTTTGAAGAATACTATGAAAATACAACATGCTGAACAGCCCAAATATCCATCATCTCACAATATGTTATTGGATTTTGATATAAAATGCTCAAAAGATTGTTTTTTATGCAGGGCAGTCAAGTAGCTAAAATATATCATCAAAAATTCTATATCTCACTCCATCATCACATGACATCAGACACCACTTTGTGGGGGATTGCTATAAAAAGGTTTGATTTTATCTTTAACATGTCCATCCTAAAGATCAGTCAGTAGATGTACAAACTTAAGAATTGGATTCATCTACTGTTAAAAACTTGATCCCTATGATTGGAGTGCTAAACATGGATTTAAGCAAGCTTTCTTGTGTTCCATGTGTAAATAGCATAAAAAATGTTTTTAGAGAAATCAAAAATAACCTTAAAAATAGTTTAAAATTGAATTTTTCAATAAATCCTCAAAATCTGTTTAAAGCACTGATGGCATTAAAACTATGTTAAATAGTAAAATCTATCCACTGCCAAAGTGTATCCTCTGTTTGTAACACTGATTTACAACAGAGGTTACACGTGGACAGATGTTATTCAACAGTTGTGTGCATTAGATGCCATCATCACTTTTTCAAATAAATGGCCTTACACCTGAAAACATTTACAAGGCTATCAAAAATTTCCAAAACAAAAGCAGAGGTGCCTGAGCAGATTTTTGCAGCTACCACTGCTCCTCAGGTATCTGCTGCTGAGCCCACTGCTCAAGGTGATCACAACAGCAAAACAACTGTTGTGAAACCCACACCTAAATCTACCAAAAGACCAAAACTAAAGAAAATTCAAAATCCCCCCAAACCTACAATAAAGGCAACTCTGGAAGATGAGATCCCAGAGCAACTGCCAGTGACAACACAAAAGTCACTAGAAACCACTGCTGCTACTTCCTCACAGCAGATGGTAGAAAGGTCTCAACCCATGCCTCAAACTCCTCCTGCTTCTTATCAAAAAGGACAGGTTGTAAGAACAGGGACACCAAATTATGATGCTCTGGAATCACTTGATTCCATCATCCACAGCCCACTGCCCGGGGCAAAATCACTTTCAACCCCCATCATCACTTCACAAATACCACCATCAATAATGACCTTGTTGCATGCTTTGGATATAACTCAGACATAAATCAGTTCTTCTCAACCACCTATCACTGAGAGTACACTCCAACAAGTGACTGAGTCTGATGCTTATACCTCTGCTACCCCAGCAACAATTGAGGAGGTTACACCCCTTGAGTTACAAGTAACTCTTGGTGGTAGTTCAAGTGAAGCAGCTACTACAAGTGCTGAACCCACTGGTTTGCACTTGGACAGTAGTTTCATCAATAAGACTTCCTTGAAGGCAATTTCTTCACTAGGAACTCTTGTGTATCCAGTCTTCACTGGTTCACTAAAAAGTGTTTCTCAATATGAAGAAAGAAGTCCCCAGTACCAAGACAAAGGGGCAACAGTGGATGATTTTTGGGATACACTTCCTCAAATCAACCACTGTTACAACCACTGTTAGTGGGAAATCAGATGACCCCATTAAGTTGGGTGATGGTTTAATGTACCAAGAATTGACGACTAGAATTGATAAACTGGATACATCTATTGCAGAAATCAAAGACATGTTGCAACAGTTGTTGAAAGCACAAAGGGTACCATCCACTGCTGCACCACCTCCAACAGCTACTCCATCATCTGCTCCTACTCCAGATGAGCTGTGGAATTTGTTTCAACCCCTGCACTATCTTCGAAAGAGTTGATGATGCCAAAAAGGGGGAGAAAAATGACTCTGAGGAAAATCTTTCAGTAACTTCTGCTGAAACATCTGTCAAAGAAAAGGAAAAGGGAGGTGATGAAACCCTGAAAATTCAAAGCAGATGATGAAGATACACAAATGAGGATCGTTCAAAGTCAAGTCAATTCAGCTGGTCTCAAAACCACTGCTGATATTAAAAGGGTAAGGGATGAGAGCAGAGTTTTGGTTGAGAAAAAGTTAGTTCTGCAAAAAGGAAAAAGAAGAGGTTGGTACTTCATTAAAGAAGAGTCCTGTTAGAAAAACACGGCAATCAACCACCACAACTTCTAAAACTAAGCCAGTTACTACTTCAACCACAACTTCTGTTCCCACAAAATCACTTACACCTCCACAATTAACAACATATGTCACCCAAACAACTGCCACCAATACCACATCAACACACACCACAACCACTGCCATTCCCACTAAATCAACCACCACAAACACCACCTGCTGCCATCCTTCATCAAAGAAGGAAACAAAGCAGATGGATGCAGAAATATCAAAAGAAGAACAAGCTTAAGAAGAATATATCATGAAGATGGTTCTTCAGACACTTAGAGCAGAACTACAAGAAACAGCAAAAATCTCAAGACACTGCTCAAAGTTGTCATCACCAGGCCTCAATCTCCAAACTCATCTTCAAATAAATCTCTCCCAAGAAACCCATTGGATTCAAAAATACTAAAGTGGCTCTCTGATCAAAAGACCCACGTATTGACTTTGCTCGGATCCAATGGTGAAGTGAAGCATATATCAAGGGAAACAACACTTGGTCTGGGTGTTGAAGATTAGCAAGATCTCCTTGAGCTTACACTGTGCAGGGATGAGGATGATACAAGCCCCATTGGCTTTGAATTACAATTCAAAGGACAAGTTAGGGAACTTGTGATGAGTAAATAACAATCCAGAATAATGAAGGGTTTTGGCATCATCTGTTCCAGGGGGAGATTGTTGGGATTGAACCCTACAAAGGAACAGATGATGTAAAGCCAAAACCGGATCACAACAGTGGATTAACCATAAGCAGCAGTTTGCACTAGACTTTCCCCTTGAAAGTGATCATAACATCTGATATACTCCAAAGTACTGCCTTTATCAACAACCGCTGACACTGGAAACTGCTGATCAAGTCAAAGACTGATGAAGGACTTAAGCCCTGCTGCCCAATCTACTGCCTTGAGTCAAGCACTGCTGATCATGACAAGTACTGCTGGGTTCACAACAGTGGAAGGATGCAGCAGCAGTTTGATTCATCTTATGTAATGTATTGAAATATCAGCAATTAGCATAGCAGAGGTTGTATAGATCAGTAGATAGAGTTTGTTAGGTTGTTAGATGTCACTTTCATGGTGACGTCAGCTGAGATACCTCAGTGGTTTGGTTTGCCTATAAATGCAACAGTACCCTCTACTGTCACATTCGATTTTTGTTGGAGTGAGTTCTTCTCCTCTAATCTAATCCTTTCATCTTGTGCAATCAACCATGGAGTATCCGGCTGAGGGGGAGTTTAGTTTGTAAGCTTGCATTGTAACCTTTTGCTTTTTGATGTAATCTTTCGACTCTATGAAAAGCAATTGTTTATCAAACTATATTCTCCTTTGATTGTGTTTACAAAGTTTGTTATTCATTTCCGCTGCACTTAAAACTGTTCATATCTATTTGATTTGTTCAAATCTCACAAACAAACACAATCATGAGAGCCTCCGATCCTAACAATTGGTATCAGAGCATGGACAGTCAATTTCGATTTAACAGTCAAATTGACATAACAGTTCGGCTCAAAATTCATTGATACTAAGGTTGGTTGTATTTAGTTGAAAAACAGAGTATCGAGTAAATCATGTTCAAAATGGTTATTCAAAATCTCTGTAAATCAACCAGGATGTCATATGACACACAAATTTCACACAACAAGTGAATTTATGCACAAAAACACTCATGGTTTCTAGTTGAAAAACAGCATCTTCCCAAGCAAAACAAGACATCAGAAGACTGAACACGCCCCGTGCTCAGCCAGCACGGGGGCGTGCCAAAGTGTCAGTAGAAAAGACAAAGTGGTAGAAGCTTCTATTGCCCACCACGGGGACGTGCTCAGCGGACACGGGGCCGTGGTCAACTATAAGATTCGCACAATCCAGGCAAATCTTCATAGTACAAAGATTCTTCTGCACACGGGGTCGTGCTCAGCGGACACGGGGGCGTGGTCAACTAATAAGACAAAGCTGCATTAAATGAAGAAAGAGAGGATGTGGACACGGGGCCGTGCCCACTGGACACGGGGTCGTGCCCGAGCTTCTGTTCAGCCTATAAATAGGAGTGCTTGGCTCAAGCTCAAACCATCCCTTGGCACACCACCTCTCTCACACTTCACCCACCACCCACCACCACCATAACACCATCATCCACCACCATCATCCATTGTCCATCATAGAGTGTGTGAGTCGTCTCGGGATCCAAGATTGATCGTAAGAGTTCTTGACAATCAAGGCCATGTTTGCCTAAGTCTCTTACATCACTTAGTGAAGACAAAGTGTCTAGTGTAATACTTTTTATTTCTAATCTTTTCGCACTTTTTATTTGGTCTCGTATTAATGACTTTAATAACTAGTTGCTTATGTTGAAGGTGATCTTTCTTTATCGTTTGTTCGTGGTGTCTTGAAATTATTTTACTGTCTATATAAAATAAAAGATTTTCACCATTCATATCTCCACGGTCTATATGGAGGTATGTTGGCTACCTGGTCGGGGGTTAAGGAAACGGTTTGGTAAAGGTCTTGCCATTGTTCAGCGTTTAGAGGTCCTGCAATGGACCTGGGTCAAATTTAGTAGGACCTCCTTTAATACTTAACGGTATTGGATGGCGGGGGTCCAAACTCTTTGATCCCCTCATAAGTTAACTACTATTAATACTATAACCCGGCTATTTAGGACTGTATCCCTGCTGACTCAGACTACTTAGTCGAGGGTAACGTCACCTTCAAAAGAGGGGCCTACCATAATTTGCATTAATAACTTAATTAATTATCTTCCAATAATCCACCCTTTTAGGATTGTATCCTTGCTGACTCAAACTACTGGGGTGAGGGTAACGTCACCTTCAAAAGAGGGGCCTACTACAATAACTAAGATAATCTCTTAAAACAGTGCAAAAGTGCGGAAATAATCAAAGGTTACACTAGATACGAGTCGGAACCAAGTGATTCATCTTGTCTATCTGTTTTTCTTTTTATTTTTATTTTCAGCATTTTAGTTAGTTTTTATTTTTCTTAGTTTAAAACTTTTTTTTTAAACTTTTTATTTTGATTAGATGTTGAGGATAAACCGGTACTAAAAGCTCTTGTGTCCTTGGACGACCTCGGTATCTTACCAACACTGTACTACGCTCACGATGGGTGCACTTGCCCATATGTGTGTCTAGTGTTAGTAAATATCGTGTTTTATAAATTTAAAACTTGACTAAAAAGTGTTAAAGGGGCTTAAAATATACACCTAATATATATAACGCTTCACACGCATCAAGTTTTTGGCGCCGCTGCCGGGGACACAGGGATTTTAAGAAAGTTAGGAATCAACGGCCTAATCGTTTTTTCTTATTTTTCATTTTTTTAGGATTTTTCTTAATTTTTCAGCTTCTGCAGAACTCAGCACGGGCCGTGCCCGCTGAACACGCCCCGTGCCCAATCATTGGAACTGGCAATCCTGTTTTAAGTCAGACAGTAGGCTGAACACGGGGCCGTGCCCACTCAACACGCCCCCGTGCCCAAGTTTCAGTTACTGAAAACAGAACCGTAAGATCCCGACGGTTGGTAATTTCTGACACAAATATGAGTGATACTGATACTTTTTACTTTCGGCACTCTTATGGTACTATGTGGTGTCAATTATGTGGTGGTAACCATGAGGAATTAGAATGTTTTTTTCTAAATTATAAACCCCACTATATAGACCCATCATTTCCTGGTATCCTTAAGAGGGGCGAAAGTAAAAATAATCCTTATCTCTCCCTCGAATGCGCCCAACCGGATATTCTAGGAGAAATGCTTCTCGATGAATTATTTCAACTAGAAGATCTAATTATTAATTGGTTGAGAGAACTTAGGAAAGATTACAATAATCTTTTCCAAGACGATAGCCAAGAAGAAGTGTTGGAACCGCATTCAAACAACTTCATTGTTTCCAATGATACTTCTAACTCTAGTGAGGACTTGAGCGATAGTCGTCCCTGTGTCGATTGTGCCGTGAAGGACTCCCCATCAACTTCGTTTGATGCATACATAGACCTGAGCGATTCGACATACACCTTCTTTAACGAGAGCCCGGGAAAGGGTTGGACTTGTCCACCTACATATAGCATAGGAATCACCCTCACTGACAACCTCTTGCGTTCTCGTCTTAATCTAGAACAATTAAGGTATCTTAGGCACTTTGGGGTTGTTCCATCCAGTAAGGAACCACCCGATCCGGAAAAGTTCCTTAAAAATAGACGCACTTCATAAATCAGCCTTCCGACACGGGGCCGTGTCCAGGTTAACACGCCCATGTGTCCACTAAAAGATTCCCTCTGACTTTTGTCAGAATACGGACAAAACGTGTCAGGATCTTGCCTGCACACGGGGCCGTGTCCAGCCGACACGGGGCCGTGTCCAGCATGCTGTCGTTTTCTATAAATGCAGCCAAGAACCCTGCACATTTGGACCATCCAGGGACAGAGATTTGGAAGGATTTTCTGACTTACCATCCTAGGTATGTTCTAAAAGAAGGTTCTTACAAGCATCTTGTCCTTTCCTCTTTTATCTATTGCCTTCTTCTTCACCTTTCTTGCACCAAGAACTCCATTAAAGCTTGATTTCAAGCTTTGTTGTGATGTTTATTGAATTTTTGTTCAAGGAATCTTGTTAAAAATAAGTTACACAACATTGTTTTAAGTTATTTCTGCTCAAAAAGCTTCATAAGTCAAGAAAATAATTTGAAACCCCAAGATTCCTTGTTCCAAAAAATCTGCAGAAAGTTGAACACGGGGCCGTGCTCATTGAACACGGGGCCGTGCCCGTGATACTGTTTTATTAAAACGAACTGTTTTTGGTTTGTTTTCGTAGAATGTCTAGCCAAAACAGCGGAACCTCTTCTGCACACTCAAGGAACAGTCGACTAGAAAGGAGGCCATCGATTGAAGCAACTCTCGTAAGATACGTAATGGCGCTACGTGAAGCACTTGACGAGATGACTTTAGTGGAGGAGGTCCTCATTGACCGTATAAACTGTCTCTCGATGGGGTTGGAAAACAGTTTCCGGGAAATAAACCTCTTGCACCAGACGTTAAACATTCTGGTAACACCTCCTGCGGAACCAATCCTCCCTCAAGAGGATTGGAACCTCGCACTTGGAATTCAAAATCCTACCGGTTGGGACGACATTCCGGCGGAGCCACCTCTTGAAGAACTCCAAGAAATTCCGGTGGAAGTTACACCTCCTCAACCCAATGCTCATGAGCCCGCTTTTCTTCTCCCTAGGGAGATCGAAGAGTGGCTCGCCGATGTATGAGGAGCCCATACCCGGAGGAAGAAGTTGTCAAGCCACTTTTAACCGAGAGATCTATCTTTTCGGAAATTTTGCTAGTAGAATAAATAGTAGGCTAGAAACTTCTTGGATTTCTTGTGTTTCTTTGACCTAACTAGCTAATATTTTAATTTTTAGGACTATTATGTAATTCTCTCTATGATTAATGAATGATGGTTTTAGTTAATTTGGTGTTTTGGATGGTGTTGAAATGAATAAAACACACTTGAGATGGCAAAGGATACAAGGGAAACTTGAACCAGCACCCCATGCAGGAAAACAGAACCGTCCGACAAATTTCGTCGCTTACAGTAAGCTCGGCACGGGCCGTGTCCACCCAACACGGCCCCGTGCTGCACAGTCTGCAGAAAAAGAACCAGTTCAGGTAACTGGACACGGGCCGTGTTCACCCAACACGCCCCCGTGTCCAGGCTTCTGTTTCTCTTGTTTTAATTTTGTTACTGGCACTTGAACACGGGGCCAAGCCCGGACAACACGGGGTCGTGTTCAGCGCCCAGTAACACAAAAATTTGCTTTTTACACCTTTTTACACATTCAATCAACCTAAAAACTTATTTTTGGGACACATTGAGGACAATGTGTAATTTAAGTGTGGGGGGGGGGGATGCTAAAACCTTGAATCTTGCAAGTCCTAAATACAAGCCTTACACAAAACTCTATTGGAACCGCTAGTCACCCCAAATTTTTTCAAAAACTTTCATTTTTTTTACTTGTCTAGGTTTAACTCGGGAAATTCAAGTTCTCAAAAAGGTTATATTTTTACGAATTTACAACCGATAGCCTCGTGATAAAAAGAACCAACATAAGAAAATTATGAAAAGGCATGACAAGCTTAGTTAAAATTTGATTATATATACTTGATCACATAAAAACCCATTCCCACAAAAGTGAGTTTTGAGCCTTTATTGAGCATACAATTACATATCATTAGAACTAAATGCTCATTTTTCGTTTCTTGAGTGAATAGCCGCTTGGTTCTTACGACTCTAGAACTTGCCATGACGATACAATCCCGGTCCTTACCAACTTAAACCCGAGTAAGTAAATGATGGAGGCATTAGGACTTACCTTTTTATTTCTACACCATTATTTTTTCTTTTTTTTTACCACCTACCCAAAATCCCCCTAGTTAGCCCCTTTGAGCCTAAACCTTTTCATTTCATAACCCAAACCAAACACCCTTTTAACCACCAAATTTTTTTTTTTATTTTTAACCCTTTGTTTTAGTAACAAGTTCAGTTCTTCGTATGACTATTCAAAAAAAAATTATTTTTGTGTTGATGATGAAGCAAAAGAAAATAAACAAACAAGTTCATCAAAAATAACTTTGTTTGAATAATAGCTTCATCAAAATAAAAGTTACAAAAATAGAAAGTCTTACGAAAACCGACACTTGTTACGCTTTTTTTTCCTTTTTCTACTAACCACTAACCACCAACCCAACCACCTACCTTTAACCCAAGCCTAACCCTTTACCCAAAAAGTCATCTTCATATTTACAAAGGTATATAAGTTAAAAAGGAGGAGGATTGATTGCTTGGCAAGCCTATGGTAGGAGTAAGTTCCATGCCGCTCTCGAGTGATCCACAAAAATACATTTTCGGCCGAGTATTGAGTGATCCCCGTGAGGTATGTGAACTTGTATATAAATAGAATTTTACAAAGGCATGTTATGCCCTAATAAGTAATTTATCTTATGAAAAGTTTTAAATAAATCATGACGAATAGGATTGTAAATAAATAAAAATAAACTAAATAAAGAATCTTGGACATCCCGACACTCTATGACAAGCCCAAAACCTTCTTTTCTACCCATTCCATTTAGGAGTGTAAATAGCCACATATTAAAGAGTTTTGCTTGAGGACAAGCAAAGATTCAAGTGTGGGGGTATTTGATGTGTTCAAAATGCAACATATAAATTTCATCAATTGTGGCATAAAACTAACCCTTTTTAGTACTAATGTTGGAAAAAGTGTGCTTTTGTCTTCCTTTTGTATTTACAGGATTAAATGAGCTCAAATTAACAAAAGAAACAAAAAGACATCAAAATCTAACATAAATACAAGAAAAGGAACAAGACGTGACATGCCCGACCCCATGACAGCATCTTCCCAAGCAAAACAAGACATCAGAAGACTGAACACGCCCCGTGCTCAGCCAGCACGGGGGCGTGCCCAAGTGTCAGCAGAAAAGACAAAGTGGTAGAAGCTTCTATTGCCCACCACGGGGCCGTGCTCAGCGGACACGGGGCCGTGGTCAACTATAAGATTCGCACAATCCAGGCAAATCTTCATAGTACAAAGATTCTTCTGCACACGGGGTCGTGCTCAGCGGACACGGGGGCGTGGTCAACTAATAAGACAAAGCTGCATTAAATGAAGAAAGAGAGGATGTGGACACGGGGTCGTGCCCATTGGACACGGGGCCGTGCCCGAGCTTCTGTTCAGCCTATAAATAGGAGTGCTTGGCTCAAGCTCAAACCATCACTTGGCACACCACCTCTCTCACACTTCACCCACCACCACCATAACACCATCATCCATTGTCCATCATAGAGTGTGTGAGTCGTCTCGGGATCCAAGATTGATCGTAAGAGTTCTTGACAATCAAGGCCATGTTTACCTAAGTCTCTTACATCACTTGGTGAAGACAAAGTGTCTAGTGTAATACTTTTTATTTCTAATCTTTTCGCACTTTTTATTTGGTTTCGTATTAATGACTTTAATAACTAGTTGCTTATGTTGAAGGTGATCTTTCTTTATCGTTTGTCCGTGGTGTCTTGAAATTATTTTACTGTCTATATAAAATAAAAGATTTTCACCATTCATATCTCCACGGTCTATATGGAGGTATGTTGGCTACCTGGTCGGGGGTTAAGGGAACGGTTTGGTAAAGGTCTTGCCATTGTTCAGCGTTTAGAGGTCCTGCAATGGACCTGGGTCAAATTTAGTAGGACCTCCTTCAATACTTAACGGTATTGGATGGCGGGGGTCCAAACTCTTTGATCCCCTCATAAGTTAACTACTATTAATACTATAACCCGGCTATTTAGGACTGTATCCCTGCTGACTCAGACTACTTAGTCGAGGGTAACATCACCTTCAAAAGAGGGGCCTACCATAATTTGCATTAATAACTTAATTAATTATCTTCCAATAATCCACCCTTTTAGGATTGTATCCTTGCTGAGTCAAACTACTGGGGTGAGGGTAACGTCACCTTCAAAAGAGGGGCCTACTACAATAACTAAGATAATCTCTTAAAACAGTGCAAAAGTGCGGAAATAATCAAAGGTTACACTAGATACGAGTCGGAACCAAGTGATTCATCTTGTCTATATGTTTTTCTTTTTATTTTTATTTTCAGCATTTTAGTTAGTTTTTATTTTTCGTAGTTTAAAACTTTTTTTTAAACTTTTTATTTTGATTAGACGTTGAGGATAAACCGGTACTAAAAGCTCTTGTGTCCTTGGACGACCTCGGTATCTTACCAACACTATGCTACGCTCACGATGGGTGCACTTGCCCATATGTGTGTCTAGTGTTAGTAAATATCTTGTTTTATAAATTTAAAACTTGACTAAAAAGTGTTAAAGGGGCTTAAAATATACACCTAATATATATAACGCTTCACACGCATCAGTGAACCCTAGACAATTATGTGTTGAAATCATGCCTAATTCTTGTGAATTCATAATCACCATTGAAGGTGATAAGTGGGTTTTGTAGGAGCATGCTAAACACTAGAATTTGATTGTTATTCTAGTGTAAATTGAGTTCTAGGAAGTAAATTCAGATGTTGATAATGTGAAAATTTATATGAATATACTTAGTAGATGTTAATATTGGCTAAATAACAAGCCAGGAACTTGATTATAAATCGTGTAAAAAATTTGCCCTTAAAGTGTTTGTAAAAATGCCTAAGAGAAGGCTAAATGTTGAAATATAAATAAAAATGCATGCTTGTACTAGTTGGTAAACTATGCGTTATATGGTAATCAAAGAGTTCTAAATGTGTTGTGAATGAACTCTATAGGGAAGGAAACCGGAGCGTCGAGCGGACAAGCCGGTGGTGACGCACGTTTGAAGGGTGTGCTTGTGAAGGTACGTAACTACGGTTTCGTTAAGTTATGCTCGATTATGTATTTTTGTTAGTAGACTTTAAAATTTGCATAATATATGAAGTTGGTATTTAGTTGAAGTGATGAAGATCACTAGATAAATAAACGGGTCAAATATTGGTTAGAATAAGTTTGGTGTGTTGTAAAATGGTGGTTTCCATTAAACAGCCAAACGGGTCAAACAATGGTTGAATTTGTAGTGTTGAAGTGACTAAAACGTCACTCATTAAAAATTGAGTTATAAAAGCGTAAACCATGGAACAAACGTGATACGCTAAGGTTGACAAGCCCGGGAATGGGTAATTATGGTTAGAAACCAATGTTGATGAATTATGCAAGTCTGTAACTTGTTTCGTTACATTATGCAAATTAGATATTGTAATCGTTCATAGTTGTGTTTCAGAAAAAAGATTGGTATTTGTTGAAGTGACAATGTTCACTACTTGATTTAATGAGTTAAAATTGGATTAGGAAGCGTTTGGTAGTCATTAGAAATGGAGGGTTCCATAAATGAGCCAAACGGGTCGAAAAATTGTTTAGTAAGGAGTAAAAGTGTGTTTAGAATAGCATTTGGCAATGACGGATTACAAGAGCGTGAAACCATAGATTTGGAAATGAAACGCCGGTGATCATAAGCCCCGGATGTTGGGTAAATACGTCTTGCGGTCATAAAATTTGTTAGTGGTTAAATTAACGCAAAAGCTAAACTGGTCAAATAAATACATAAGGCATTTATAGACTTTCAGCCCGTACATCTAATTTTTGATATATTAATCTTGATAGATGCATTGGTAATTTAATTATGGACGCGTAGGAAAAAGAATCACCTAAAACGGACTTACGGATCAAAAGTTATGGTGATTTTAAGTTTGGACTTGATAAAATGTTGAGCTGGGAAAGTGCAGCAACAAATAAACAACTTACTGTCAAAAGGGGGCTAGGTGTAGCACGACGCCCCTAGGTGTAGCGCGAGACCCCCCCCCCCCCAAAAAAAAATTGAAGTTGTTTAATTTTTGTTGTTTTGACTCATGAAACTTGTTATAGCCATTCTAACATTATCAAAACTAACATTTTATGTGGTTTTGACCTTAGGTGATGTTGGTCATGCTCCGGATCACGATCAAGCGACAAATCAAGAACCGAACACTATCTTTGGAAGCTTCCGCGCTATTCTAATCCTGTTAAAATCAATGTTTATGTTGTAGACACTTAACTTGTCGTTATGGGATGTTAAACTTAGTTGGTAGTTAACTCGAATACGGTTATTATGAAATCTTCCGTTTTGTATAACTTTAGAAAATGAAGTATTATCTTATAAAATGCGTATTTTATATTAAAGTCACATTTAAATAATACGGGCGTTACAGGGATGCTTTCATATCACAAGTTAGAAAAATAAGAAATCCAAGAAGATTACATGCGCCCAACAAAACTGACAAAGTAAACTATGCTTCCTGCTATTTACTACAAGGTAAAACCCTTATGAATTGATGGCATTTGGTTGTTATTGAGAAAGTTGTTGAGGTTATGAGTTTGTGTTTATACAGTTGCATGGACGGCTGCGACTATCGGTGCGTTTATTAAGCGTGGACAGGAATCTGGTTATACCAAAATTACATTGAGAGGAAACACTCCGGAGGAGAAGATTATTATAATATGTAAGATAGATGCGCATAACAGGCCGACTGGCTACATAATGGTGAGTTATTGTTTATATTAATGAAAATGATTTTAATGCCTGAAATTTGTTGTAAAGATTATAATTGTGGCAGATGATGCTTCTGATATGCCCTTTTAGCTAATCAGCTTTGATTTACACTCTTAAAATTTGATTGTTAGATAATGTTATTGATGATATATATCATTAGTGCTGACTGCCAACATGTTTTCATTTTGACTTATGATTTACTTCTTTTACATGAGTAGCAGTTTCTAAGAAAGAAATAACTGATGTAATCCAAAAGTTTAATATACAAGTTAACAATCTGGAGAGGAGAAGAATGAATGTTGTGATTAATTTTTCTTTTTTAATATGCACACTTTCAATAGGTGAGAACTAGGTAACCTGAGATGAGGTGTTCGAGCATGATTCGTGGGTTCGGGTGCGATTAGAGGTGACATGGAAGATGGGTCTAGGATTCGATTATGGCTTAATTAGTGGGTTCTGGAAAAACTGCTATACGTGATTTATCCGAATTTGTTTTCTAAAGAATCTAATAAAGGGTGCATGGTGGCAGAAAGATGTGACTTAGGTGCTGTTTGTTTTTTCTGCAGGAAAAGGTCTGCAGTCTGCGGACCACATCTGCAGGCATCTGCAGGAGAAGAGGTGGACCAAAGGTCTGTAGTCTGTAAGGAGAAGAGTGTTTGTTTTACATATAACCCTTCTCTTCTCTTCTCTTCTCTTCTCTTCTCTTCTCTTCTCACACACAAGCACACACAGAAACACACACAACACCGCATCTCTCTCTCTCTGTCTTTCATCTACCACCACCACCACAACCACCACCGCCACCACCTCATCTACCACCACCACCACCGCAACCACCACCACTACCGAACACCCACCCCCATCACAACCACCACCACCACCGCAACCACCCACCCACGTCGCAACCACCACCACCACCGAACACCCACTACACCACAACCACAACCACCACCGTCACCATCTCACGGTTTGTTCTCCGGTGACTCTTATTCCGGTCCAGAGTTTCAGAATCGACGGTTTTCGAAATCGAATCTTCAGGTTAGGGTTTATGTGTTTATTATGTTTAATGATTTGGGGATTTTTTCGTTTGTTAACAGATTTGGGGATTTTTTTGGTTCAGATGAGAGTGTGGTGTCGGAGTGGAGGTGGTGGCAGAGTGGAGGTGGCGGCAGGTGAGGGTGGGAGGTGGTGGCAGAGTGGAGGTGGCGGCAGGTGAGGGTGGGAGGTGGTGGCGGAGTGGAGGTGGTGGCAGAGGATGTGGTGGTGTCTGCTGGAGTGGTGGGAGAAGAGGGAGAAGAGGTTGTGCAGACCTTAGAAGAGATGGGTTCATGTCTGTTTTAAGCAGAGGTCTCGCAGACCTTTTTTAATGAAAGGTCTGCGAGAAAACAAACAAGCTGCAGACCCTTATGTCTGCGCGTGGTCTGCGTGGCGTAGACATAAGAGGTTCAGAAGTGCTTCTAGCAAAAAACAAACACCACCTTAGTTAATGGGCAAGCCAGTTTTCTCTTGGAACTGTATAACAATGATTATGGAAGTAGCCGAGCTTCTGAATTGGGATGTTGACCGAAAGCTATTCTCACCGACTCTCGATGATTGCTTCAGGTATCACATTTAACGATATGATGCAATTAACACATTTCTAATTAAGATTGATTACAGACTATATAACCTAATTGAAGCATAAAGCGTAACATGCCAACAACTAAACAGAGGTAGCAACTGATTATGTTTTTTTTTTCTTTCAGGTTATGTTGATATGGTTTGAGTATTTATATATATATATATATATATATATATATATATATAGTGTTTCGATCTTAGTGAATGGACTTCAAAAGATCTAAACATGGATCAAATGTCAAGAATTTTAGAATAAGATCCATAGTATTTAGAGAAACTGGGATCTTTGTGTAGTTAGGGACGAGGTAAAAGCGTGCGTTAGTGCATATTGTTATTTGTTTTGAAAATTGTAAATGCTATTGGATACACTTAGGGATGAGCAAATGGTACCGAGGTACCGGTACCGAAATTCCGAACCGACATAATTTTCGGTAACGATATTTAGCGTTTTCGGTACCGGTACAGTACGGTACCTTCAAATACTGGTGATACTGGAATCGAACCGTACCATACCGGGTATTTTTGGTATAACTAAGTTCATTTGTAACTATCAGTTCACAACTCAAGTTTTGTTTTCTTCTCTATGTTAGATTGGACGATGACTTTTATTTTCATTGTTTTTTTCTCAATTTATTGTGTTGATTATATTATTTAAATGCTCACCATCATTTTTTTTACTTCATCACTGCAGGTCAAAACATCAGGAAGTTGGTCAAGGATGGTTTTTCGATTTGAAAGCCAACCAATATTCACTCGAGGTCTCGAGCACGTCGCATAAAAGAGGTTAAGAGAAAAGGTTGTCATTCTCTATATGGTAAGTTTTATTTATGAAGTTTCAACTAGCACTTCTAGCCTTTAGGTACAAACTTACAACACAATCTTCTTTTGTATTTGCTTTGCAAAGTAGTGTGTACTTGCTTCGTTTGCGATCTTCATCACAGATGTTTTAGTTAAATGCTATTTTAATCAAAAAGGATCCGGTTGTTCTGTGTATTGCTTTGGCTAACTATGTCATTTTCAGCCAATCATGGAGGATGGATAGCCAATACACTTGTGAGAAAAAGGTTGTATGTGACCACGTTCAGAAAAGTATAGATAAGGAGATACTCTTGAGATATCCTAATTTAGTTCTACTATATACTTTTTAGTTGTTTTTGCTTAATAATAGCAATTCCTAGAAGTTAACATGCTATTGATTGTTGACTGTTTAGATAGCTATATGTTTTAACAGGAAAAAATGAATGAAATATTTTGTTGTTTGTATAATATATTTTATTGTTTGGAAAGTTTGTTATAAAATTGAGAATTGACTTTGGAAATTAGGGTGATTGACTTTTTCAGGGGATCTTGATAATGTTTACTTTGTGCTAAAATGTCTAATGAAGTCGCATCTGTTATGTATGACTCATCATTTGATGCTCTCGTGTGATCTTAACAAAAAGATGAAAATCAATATTAGTTTTATAGTCTTTATTATAGTTTTGGTTATGAGGTCATTACACTTTTACACTAGGGATGTGAATTTCAGACACGACACGAACCTAACATGAAATTAGCGGGTTTAGGTTTAGTCTAGATGTGTTTGGGTCAGTTTTAGGTTGAACCGGCGAACCCGTTTAGGTTAACGGGCCGGGTTCGGGTCAACCTGATCAGGTTGGCGGGTTGACCCGTTTAACACATTTATATTATATTATATTTTTTATTTTTTTACAACTTATTTTATGTCATAAATTAAATTAAATGGGGTGTGTATTTTATGCCATAATTATAACATAAAAAGAGAAATTAGCATAAGATTTTATAATTTAACATAGTTCTGTTATATACATTTGTGTTTTTTAACTAAAGAGTTAATTACTGTTTTCGTCCCTGCGGTTTGTCAAAAATCACTATTTTAGTCCATTAGTTTAAAAATTGCGATTTCAGTCCCTGTGGTTTCACTTTCGTAACCATCTCAGTCCCTGTGGTTTCACTTTCATAACCATTTCAATCCATTATTTTGTTAAGTACGGGGACTGAAATGGTTACGAGGTGGACTGAAACGGTTACGAAAGTGAAACCATAGGGACTGAAATCGCAATTTTTAAACTAATGGACTGAAATAGTGATTTATGACAAACCACAGGGACGAAAACAGTAATTGACTCTTAAGTAAATTTTAATTTTAATATATTAATTTCAGGAAAAAAATAAAAAAATTCGGGTTGAACGGGTCGTGTTCGGGTCAACCCACAAAACTTCGGGTCGTGTTCGGGTTCATATGTATCATACGTTTTTCGGGTTTGGGTCGAGTTTGGGTTCATGTAAAATTTTCAGGTTCGGGTCGGGTTGAACCCACCAACCCACGAACACGACCCGTTTAGCACACCTATTTTACACTTTATTGATACCTGATATATATATATAGAAACAGGATCAGGAGAAAACGCTCAAAAGTGTGAGAACGGTGAGAACGCATCCTGGCCCAACACGTGGCGCGGGACATGATCAAGGTCCGAGGGGTTTTTTGTCTTTTTAGTATTCTTCTCCTTTCCCGATTTTCGCGTTTGACATGCTGCTTTATTTTTTGCGTGCAAGATAATTTTGGCGTTATCTAGAATCATTAATTACTTGGCATTTACTGTTTTTCTCAGATTTCTTCTCGTTGAATTAATTCTTTTTGTGTCACATAGTTAATTTTTTTGGCGTTATGGCTTTTTCCATGTCATTTTTTGGCGTTTTGGGTCTTTTTGTTAATAATTGATTACCATAGATTAATATTTTATACAATTACAATAATACAAAATCAAAATAAACTAATAGTCTTCCGTGGCTGGGATTACATCAGATATGTACCCATCGCTTTGTTCATCACTTTCTTTAGATTCATCATCATCAAATTTTAGATTTGCGTATAACGTCATTAGCTCGTATCTTCTTTGTTGTAGCCTATTCTTGAATATCACTGCATCCTTGGATTTTGGATCGTTTGAAGGTGCTAAATCACAGAGTTTTTATAAGTCACTTCAACATTTCTTCCATTGGCAATGAATATTGCACCCCGTTTTCAACATTTCTTCCATTGGCAATGAATATTGCACCCCGTTTTTATAAGTCACTTCAAGCGTTCCTTCTTCCTCATGCATCACCCAACTGCTAACTTTTGGTAGAGGAGTATCGTCACTATCATCATCATCTTCATCATCTTCTGCCAGGAATTTTCTCTTCAGCCTTTTTATTACAGTTCGGGTTATTACACAATCGTTGGCCATTGGAACCCCAATGGCCAGGATATCCCTCTGAACCCCTTCATTCATTCCAAGCATGGCTTTGATTGTCCTTACCTTTACCCATCCCCTATCAGAGAACTTTATGATGAATCGTTTCTCTTTCCTTTCAAACCTCCATGCAATAACCTTAGCCATTTTTAAAGTTTTGGCGTTTTGGACAATATGTGGCGTTGTCAATGTTTTTGGCGTGTTTTAGCTTGTGTTCTCATGGTCTTCTTTTATATTGACTTTTTTCCCGCGCATGACAGGTAATTATGGCGTTTTGAAAAAGATAAATAAATTTAATTCCCCAAGCATTTTGCTTTCAATATAATAAATGTTAGTAATTATGTTCTCCGTCGTTTCATTTTACTGTTTTTTGCAGTTACCGTGTTTTGTTTTCAGACTCAACTGTTTTTATGGTGTAACACGTCTAATCTTGATGGCTGTAATTATGACGTTTTGTTTTCCAATGGCCTTTAGATAACGATTGGACTTTTTTTTGTTTTATATTCTTTGCACATTGTTTCACGCTTTTTTTATAACAGTAGTTGTTCAAAGTAATTTTATTATAGTTTGGTAATTTTTTGGGGGAGTTTTTATGGCATGATGGCGTTTTACAAGCATTTGCTCATTTTGGCGTTTTATTATATTTTTCATTATAGTATTAATGTACTTTTGTTGTTTATTAACTGAAATTACAAAACAAACAACAGATAAAGAAAATTAAAAAAAACAAAATAGAAGCAATTTATGATCTAAATCTTCAGTGTCATCAGTCTCTTTTTTCTTTTGAAACTACAAGAACTGTCACAAATAAATGGCGTTTTGGGTTTGGCATGATTTATTTTCTTTGTTTATGTGTTGAAGTGTTTTTGTGGATGTTGGAGAGATAGATCAACCCTTTGTGGGTGGATGCTATCTGTCCGTCGTCTTTATTATAATTATCGAGGCCAAAGTAGCATTTACACTGGTATAGGTCTCTTCTAATCATCCAACCCTTCTTCAAGAACAAAGATGACAGAATGACATATGGGTGTCATCAGTCTCTCTTTTTTGAATTTTGTCCATCTCATGCAGCAAAATCTTACTACACTCACGTAACAAATCATTCAGCGAAACTTCATGCAGAACATTACTGAGTATCAAAGAAAAGATGTTTGCCATAGTTGTATTTTTTGGCGTTTTACAATGAGTTGTGTTTTTTTTAGGAACCACTGTGTTTTTTGTGTGTGTTTTTGGTGTGATAAACGGAAGGTGGTGAGACGTTTCTATTTATAGAATTTTCTTCGGCGCGTAGTTTAGGCGGGATATTATTTTTATAACAAAAAATGTAATTAACATTTATCCGGATGTAAGGTATGGCGTTATATGTTATGGCGTTTCATATTTTGTGGCGTTTTTGTAGCCAGAGAGCTTAAATAAAAACACAGAAAAAAGTACGCAGTGATAAAACTGCCGTTTTGTATTTATTTGGCGTTTTATTTTTAAATGGCGTTTTATGTGAGAAATGATGTTTTACCTTTTTTACCCTTAATGAAGCGCGTCCATGTAATAAAATTGATGTTATTTACGAAAGTGTCACCACGCCAATCTAGTCCATAGCTTGTTTTGATCGGACGATCCATAAGCGTTCTCACACTTTCTACCGTTTTCTCTAAATTCTGACCCTATATATATATATAGGGGAAGGTTCAAATGAAAACCACTAGTTAACGCGAAAACTCGAAAACTAACTAAAAAAAGCCTAAAAAACACACAAAAATTTTTTTTTTTTTTTTTGCAAAACCAAATTTCGCAGGTTTTTTTATATAAAAAAAAAATTTTTAAAAAAAAAAAAAAAAATTTTGTGTAGTGCACATGTGTAATACTACATATGTGTATCTGTACTACACATGTGTATTATTACACATGTGCACTACACAAAAAAAAAAATTTTTTTTTTTTTGAAAATTTTTTTTTTATATATAAAAACCAGCGATTTTTATTAAAAAAATTGAAAAAAAAAAAAATTTGTGTGTTTTTTAGGCTTTTTTTAGTTAGTTTTCGAGTTTTCGCGTTAAAAGTGGTTTTCATTTGAACCATCCCCTATATATATATATATATGTATGTATATAGGGAGGAGTTTATGCGAGAACCACCCTTATTGCGAGAACCGCAAGAACCAATGTGAACACAACCTAAAATAGCTAAAAAAAACCTAACCCCCACCCCTCCCCCCCCAAAAAAAAAAACCTAAACCCCCCCACCCCCCAAAAACCTAAACCCCCCCCCCCCCCCCACCCCCCAAGCTAAAATGCTAAAAACTAAACCCCCAAAAAACCTTAAAAAATCTAAAAAAAATCTAAATTTTTTTTTTAAATATTTTTTATGCTCAAATAGCTACTTTTAGTGGCAAAATTTTTTTTTTTTTTTTAATTTTAAATTTTTTTTTTCTTCGAAAAGTAGCGATTTTTATATAAAAAATATTAAAAAAAAATTGTGTGACTTTTAGCTATTTTTAGGCATTTTTTGTTGTGTTCACATTGGTTCTCGCGGTTCTCGCAATAAGAGGTGGTTCTCGCATGATCTTCTCCCTATATATATATATATATATATATATATATATATATATATATATATTATAATATGTGTTGTTTAATTCAGATGCCTCACATGGCATATCAGTTGAGCTAGCACAATTGCACTCTGCTAATTATGCGGAGTTCTTGCAGCAGGTAAACTCTAAATTAATCACATATTTTTAATGCCTGATTAATAGCTTTGTTAGTAGAGAAAACTCAGAAGTATAGTACTGATGTAAGTTGCAAGGGTAAAGTGGGATTAAGATGAAAAACTTTGTATATATTTGGATACGATTACAAAAGATATATCATGTCAATAATTATCTAATTAGTTGGATAATATGATTTAGGAGCTTTTATTCATTAAAAGTAACTCTGGCCACTTTCGACCCATATAACATGTTTTTTTCAACTATTCTTTATACTGATAAAGCATAACATGGATAAGAAGCTTCCCTTCAAAAGAATTCTATGATTGTTTGTATTGATCGTTGTCGTAACATGTATTATTATTTTAAATTAACAGGTCGATTAAAGATTGTATTTGTATCTTTCTTCACATCCTCTTTGTACGCTTTGCAAACTATAAACCAATATAAGTGTCTTTCTTTCTACCGACTAATACACGCCCATTAGGTACCCACGCACCCACGAACAGCGCTCACGCACACACCATCCTTTGCTTCATACTATAAGATGTATGCGTATTTACTCACCATTTCCTGTCTTTTCTACACCATCATAGCTAAGGACATAGCATAACTCATATATGTGTGGTATTCATCATAGGTATTTAAAAAATATTTCAATCGATAATGTTGTCGAATTATTTGTGAAACTTAAGTTATTTACTTGATTTCCATTAATTGAGTTTTATGTGATGCCTTTGGATCTTCCACCCCATTCAAAAAGCAAGTAAGGTAGAAAGCACACATCATGTGTATGTGTGCTTTTTGTTAGTATATGTAATAATATAAGAGCTTAAGGAATGTAATAGAGAAGATCAATGAGAGCAATGGGTGAAGGATTGTTAGTGGGAATGTTGTCCAATGAAGTAGAAAAGAAAGTGAAACTGAGTGAACCTCAAATAGCTGATAATATAAGTAATTCTTCAATGAAGGTAGAGCACACAAATCACACTTGGCAACTTCTCAAATTAATTTTTCGAAATTCTCTTTTTACTCAGTTTTTATTCTAACCAGTAATGGTATTGCATATAGAAATTTAGTTACTACATTATTCATTATTTTCTATGTTTTATTTCTTCTTTCCAGTTTGAAATGTATTATTCAGTGACCTTTTACGTAGCAGCGATCTCAATGACCTCTTATGTAGCAGTGATCAGGTGGAATGATCTTGTACAAGCAATAGTATTCATAAGTTGATGAAGTTTGAACATATGAACCTTCTTTTATTCATCATCCTTGCTTGTATTTTAAAACGAAGTTGAATTTTGATTTTGTATATGAAGTATGTGTTCTTCATATGCAGGTTCCATATGTTTTATGCTGCAATCTAATAACAATAAACTAATGTAAGTAATTATGGCCAAGTTCAGTGATTTATGTGTCTTTTTTTCTCAAAATTACTTAAAGTTAATTGGGTTGGGGGTAGTCCTCTAATGGACCTTTTTCTTGATTTATTCTGTTTGGAGAAACTGAAAAGTGTGTTTGCAGTTGTTCGGCTAACAGGTTGGGATTAGAAAAGAGCAGTGGCGTTTGGAGATGGTACGTGTCCGGTTTGTGGGGTAGGGGTGTGAAATTCTGACACGACCCGAAAACACGAGATGAATCTAACACGGAATTTGTGGGTTTGGGTTTAGTTTAACGTGTTCGGGTACACCCGGACGGGTTGGCGGGTTAACCCTTTAACCATTCTATTATATTATATTTCTTTACAATGTGTTTTATGTCACAAATTAAATTAGGTGTGTATGTTATGATATAATTGTAACTTAAAAAGGGAAATTGACATAAGATTTTATGATTTTAATGCAACTTTATTATATAAATTTGTGTTTTTTTAATAGATGTTAATTTAATATATTAATTTGCTGGAAAAAAATATAAATTTCGGGTTGAATGGGCCGGGTTCGGGTTAATATGTATGACACGGTTTTCGGGTTCGGGTTCGTCTAAAATTTTCGGGTTAGGGTCGGGTTGGACCCGTTAACCCGCAAACACGACCCGTTTAACATCCCTCGGTTTGGTGGTTCATCTGTGTTCGGGTTAAAGTGCAGGTCCCGCCGACGTTTACCTCGGTATTGCATATGTTATCTTATTGCTTGTCGTTGGATGTGGAATGGAAAAAGCGGATGGTACGCGATACTCCTTCTTACCTGCTGGAAGATCTGGACCAAACTTGGCTTGTCTAATGTGGTTCTGCCACTTTATGTTCTTTTTGTTTTCCTTTGGTTGGGACTGTGTTTTTTGTTTGGTTGTATTGTTCCCGTAGCAACTTGCTGAGGCTTTTATGATTTGGTAATAAACAATTTGCTTGGTGTTTACTACCCTCGACCTTCATATGGTGGTTTGGTGTATCCTATAGATTTTCCTGCATTATAGAGATAAAATAACCAATCTACTCTCGATCTTTATATTTCTAACTTTTTTATAATTTAATTATTTTAATAAGTTTACGATGTAAAAAATATATATTAATTATTCATGTATTCGAATAATCTGAAAAGCATATATGTTAATTTCAAACCGTTGCATTGCCTATAAATACAACCCCAATCTTTGCTATAACCACCGTGTCGCACCCATCTTATGCGGCTCTGCGTCATCCTTCCACAACATGCCCTTTCAATAACAAACATAAAATTTGCATGTTATCCGATTCTTTTCCTTCCAACCTCTCCTAAGAAATCGTGTTGGTTAGTTATTTTATAGGAGACTAGGAGTCGATATTTTTATGTTATTCGTAAGCCAATATTGAAATCCAATGTTATTGTGCATATCAAAATATACTGTGTTTGTATGTCTCGAAGGCTGGTGAAGGTGGTGGTGTTAAAGTCTTGGAGAATTCAAGATATTTTTTTAGTTTTTGGTACATGTTAAGTGTTATAAGAAAAAAACGGACACAACATTAATAAAGTTATAATAATCTGTTATAATAAATAATTTTTTTGTGTCGTGGGTCATTTAGTGAGGCAAGTTTCTGCCTCCGGTTCTTGCCCAAAGTTTCTGACCCTACTCGCAACCCTAATGACTACAACTTTCAATTCAAAACAATTATAAAATAAGGTTCTTTGCAACCCTAATAACTACAACTTTTAATTCAAAACAATTATAAAACAAGTTTCTAACGTAGTTCGATTAATAGTTGCACCAAACTTTAGTGAAAATTTAAAACAATATGTTTAAGCATAAAACTGACATCTTTATATAAATAGGTGGTTTATAGATTTTCATTGGTATCTTTATATAAATAGGTGGTTTATAGATTTTCAATGTGTTTTTAAGTGGGAGAGTTGAAGTTACATGGTAATAGGTAGTATGCTAATTGAGAGACCAGACTTCATTGGTAATATATAATATTTTGTTTTACCAATTTGACATGTTATATATCGACTCATTTATTTATAAAGGGTCAAACTTTTCACATGTGATGGAAGATGCAAAATTGAAAAAAAAAATGGTAGCATGGAGGTCACTTGAGATGTTATATAAACATTTGTGATTAATAAAATTTAAATATCCAACCCATGAGTATTCACGGGTGATAACCTACTATTGAATATATACGATATTCATCTTTTTCAATTTGATTGATTTTTGCACTATCGATATACATAATATTTTATTTATGTATATATTAATCTATCTATATAATAAAAGAAATCACTTTAGGAACACTTGTCATCATATTAGGTCATCTCCCATAGATAATTATTATTTTAATTTAATCTATTTTAATTAATTATAGATAATCCTTCTACTAAATATTATTTAATTTAATATCTTATATTATAGATAACCCTCCTACTAAATATTATTAGTTTAATATCTTATGGATAATTTTTATTTAGTTTAATCTTCTTCTCATTTATAATATTATTTATTTGAATTAATTATATTTGAACGTTTTTTTTTAGTTTGGTATCAAATAAATTATACGAAACTTAAAAATAAAATTAACTAATAGTATTTATCATTTATACATTTACGGAGTATTAAATAAATGGTTAAATTTATTGAGACTTTTATTTTTGGGTAAAGGGTTACCCCAGTGAATTTTATAAATCAACCAACAATAAAGAACAGGGTGCGTCCAGACAAAGACACACGCTACTAGACTTGGCAAACCAAGACTAGGAACCAACAAGAAAAACAACCAGCAAAAAGTACAAAAACCAAAACCACAACTAGACAAACAAGACCCCAAAAAACACGACGACTAGACAACTAACGACACTCTAGCCCGGTTCGTCTACTCTGTTCTTCATCGTGATCTGCCATCTGTCCAAAACCTTCCTTTGCTTCGGGTCTCTACCCATCTTGAAGCCCATAAGCCTGAACCGCACCGTACTCAAGATAAGTTGGGTAAGAACATTCACACTTCTATGGACTTGAGAGAATAATCGATTGTTCCGCTCTTGCCATATGAAATACGCCGAAGCCGCAACTAGTATTTTACAAACAATGTGCTCAATGTTCTTTGAGTTTGCTCTCGCCTCCATCCACTGCATAATTGAACTCCATGTGTCATTAACATTTGCCATATCAACCATTTCCTTTACCGTACCCTAAACTTCCGAAGCATAGGAGCATTGGAAGAAAAGGTGGTCTCTAGAATCACGGTCATATCTGCAAAGAGGACAACACATGAGGTTTAAGTTTGTAGCGCTACCCTCTTCCCAAATAGCCATCCGATCTTGTGTCTTCAGCTTATTTTTAATTACCAACCATAAAAGGAACGAGTGTCTAGGAATACACTGAGCGAACCAGACCATAGTAGCCCACTGAACCTTGTTGTCTCGAGTCCTAAAATTATTCCATGCCTCCCAAGACCCAAAATGACAAATTTTACCCTCCAGATCTTTCCAATGAAGCCGATCAGCTGTATCAATGAGTAAATGAGGCGCAACAATATTAATGAGAACCAGATAGTGATCATACCAAGCCTGCGGCCACTTCCATTGCCCATTTGTATCAATCAGCTCAGCAACCGTAGTGTTTAACGTGAACCCAGCATTGGCTATTGTTCTCGGAGATATAAAAGACCGAATAGGACTACATATAAACCAGTTGTCACTCCATGCATTCGTTTGGCACCCACTCTGAATATACTTCCAAATATAGGGACGGACCTGATCACGAATAGACATGATCTTCCTCCATCCCCAGCTAACATTTCCGCTACATTGCACCTCCCAAAATTTTTTACCTTTTAGTCTATAAGAATGAACCCATTGAACCCAAAGGGATTGACGATTATTGATAATGCTCCAGATATGAGATGTTATCAGTGCTTTATTAACATCCATAATACTACGAATACCTAACCCACCCTCATCCTTTGGCAAGCAAACCTCCTTCCAAGCCACTTTTGATCGAGTAGAGCCTTGGACACCACCATTCCACAAAAACCGACGCATACGTTTTTCTAGATCCTTAGTTATACGAACTGGAAGCATAAAGACGGACGCCCAATACGTATACATAGCCGCAAGAACGGAGCTGATAAGCTGTAACCTACCTGCAAACGAGAGGGACTTCGATAACCAGTTATCAATCCTTCTCTCCACACGCTCAACAAGAATCTTGCAATCACGATAAGCAAGTCTAGACGAGATTAACGGGACTCCAAGGTAACGAACAGGTAATGTACCCTCTTTAAAGGGCATTAAGTGCAAAATCTGATCTTTCGTTTGAGGAGGCACATTACTGAAGAAGATTGTACTTTTAGAAGAACTAGGAACCAAGCCCGAGATCCTAGTAAACTTCTCTAGAGCATCCCTCAAATATTTGACCGAAACACTATCCCCATGAGCAAACATGAACAAGTCATCAGCAAAAGACACATTTATGATTTTTTGCTTCGCACAATGTGCATGGAATTTAAACGACGAGTTTGAAGTAGCCGCTCGTTGTAGGAGAAGAGACAGGACTTCCATCACTAGCGTAAATAGATAAGGGGACATTGGATCCCCTTGTCGAAGGCCTCTTTTCCCAGAAAAATACCCATGTAATTCACCGTTGATACTTAAAGAATACGATACAGTTGTGACACACGTCATAATCCATTTAACCATTTTACGATGAAATCCAAAGCGATGCAAAATAGATTCTAGAAACGACCAGCTGACCGTATCATATGCCTTTTGAATGTCGATCTTAAAAGGACATCTAGGAGGACCACGGTTAATATGGTAGTTATGCATGAGCTCCTGAGTGAGAAGAATATTATCCGAAATTTTACGACCCGGAACAAAAGCTGACTGATTAATGCTAACCAAAGTATCCAAGCTTCCCTTGATTCTATCCGTGATTATCTTGCTAATGCATTTAAACAGAACATTACAGCAGGAAATCGGACGGTAATCTAACACCGTGTTCGGCGACTCCATCTTTGGAACCAAAGCTATGATTGTGTGATTGATTTGCTTTAATAATTGGCCATTATCAAAGAAATCTAGAACAGCAGTTGTAACTTCATCACCTACTATATCCCAAGCATGTTTGAAGAAAGCCGATGTGTAACCATCAAAGAAATCTAATTTATTGAGACTTCGTTAACAAATTTTGCAACAACAGAATAATCTATTTTTATCAAGAAAACCAAACTTTGTATTAATATATTAAATATTTTTATTTTCACTATACAAAATTACATTTATTTGACCCATGTAACACATGGGGTTTTTTAAGATATAACTGTTTATTATTTGATATATACAATTAGATTTATTCAATTCGTACAATACACGAGGTTTTTTAAGGATATATATTTTTTATTATTTAGTATAGAAAATTACATTTATCCAAACCGTGTAATGCGCATATTTTTATAGATGTAATTTTTTTATTGTTTGTTATATAAAATTACATTTATTCAACCCGTGTAATAAATGAGATTTTTTAAAGACGTATTATTTTATTATTTGGTAAACAATATTACATTTATTCAACCCGTGTAATACACGTGGTTTTAAAGATATAACTTTTTTATTTGGTATACAAAATTACATTTATTCAACCCGTACAATATGGTTCTTATAGATATAACTTTTTATTATTTAATATATAAAATTATATTTATTCAACCCGTACAATAAATGAGGTTTTAAAGATATATTGTTTTATATTTAGTATATAAAATTTATTTATTTAACCTCGTGTATTACACGGGGTTATAACCTAGTATCTTATATTGGAAACTGCTTTCATGTTTCCTATTTTCTGCTGCAATGTTTGGAATTTGTAATCAGCTTGACCTGCTTTCGTTTCTTCATGGTCGAAAAGCTCATAGATTTGGCATAAAAGAGTGCAATAATCTTGGATAAGTGAATGACAATATCGCCCTTTCGTTACGTGAACTTTTTCCGGCCGTACCGGCATGGCACCGACTTGTTTAACGGCGAACCGCCTTTGCTAACCTGCGCAGTAGCCAATGAGTTGAAGATTTTATGGTTTGTAAATCTAAGAAGAACCGAGAATCTTGTTGTGAATATATAGTGTAAAAGATGTGGGGAATGGATTTTTGGAGTGTTAAAATTTAAAAAGTTTTAAATTGATTTTTTTAAAAGGGGTATAAAAGTAAAATAGGGAGGGGGATGGTATATTTAGCCATACCCATGTTTAAAAGCTTGCTTTTCCATATTTATGTTTTACATTATACTAGAAACTCTATGTTCCATACAAAAAAGACGTTGACTCCCTTTAATGGTCGATGTGGATGTTTCATGTTTGGAACATCTATGTAAGGGATGTCTCGACTCTCTCGCAGAAGACCGGCGTATATGGACGGCCGGAGTTCGGGTTTTGATTCCACCGGAATAACGAAGTTTTACGTCGCGAGGCTGCCAGAGGGTGTAGTTCTTTTTTCTCAAACTCTGAGCGATTTTGATTCAAATATTCTTCAAATTCAACTGCTTCTTTTCATTTTTTATCAAGAAATTCTTCTTTTTAAGCAACTTTGACATAAGTTTTGTTTAAAAAATCTTCTTTTTTCTCAAGTATTTTGTGTTTTTGTTTGAAAAACTCTTTATTTTCCGCACAAACTTCACACGGTATTATGTCAAACCTACTCTCTGTTTCATAATTTTTACGATCATCATTAACGATTTGAGCTGCCATCATTTGATCATCTTCCACTTCCTTTTCTTCCTCTCTCTCCTTTCTGTTTCTTCTGATGTTGTTGAACATACCTACATAATTATTATAATCTTCATCAGCAGCTTCAATCTGTGGTTTGTGAAATATTGCATGTTTGTAATAATCACTGAAATCCATGATCAACACTTGCAAAAATCAACAAACAATCACACAACTTTGAAAATGAAAGAAATTTAGCACTTTCGAATGAAAGAGAATGGTCTCTTTGTGCGAACTGGACACTAAGCACTTCCATACGAATCGGGACTACCGGTTCGTGCGAATGTGACAATTTCTTCAATAAACTGATTTTCAGCACTTTCGTCCGAATGGGATATGCCATTTCGTATGAAAGTGACTTGCACACTTCGAACGACCTGCGAACCTCAAGTTACGTTTTTTCATGGGTTTTCCAAGAATTCTCAATGATTTAGTTTGAATTCTGATCTGATTCTTTCAAGGATTGATTAAAACATGATTTCGCACAATATATCTAAAAATCAGCAAATTTTATCCATGAATTCGACGTTAATTTTGTGTTTTAAGTTTGAAGAAGATGAGTAGAAGAAATATGAGTAGAAGGATGATGTAATCAGATCCAAAACAACTCGATTCTGATAGTATCTTGTGTCTTTAGTCCTTGAAACCGGTCTCCAAGCTCTGATACCACTTGTGAGGACCGTTTCGGTGCTCCCGAATGCTCCGACTGGCTAATATGACTCCATATCTCGTGCGGAATACGAGTATGAAGGTGACATGCACAAGAACAAGCTAATTAAACTGGTTTCTATTGATTATATGAAAGTACAAAACCATGAAACCAAATGGACAGAGTTTCCCCTCTCAAGTCCAAAGTTCTTCAAATGACAAGACTTAACCCACTATATATAGGCAAGCCCATTCGCATGAACTGACTAAGACGAATGGGCATTATGTGCGAATGACACCCTGGGACGAATGGGATGTCCAATCCATATGAATTGGCCATTCATACGAACTGGCACTAACATTAGAAGCTCGTCTTGTCCTATACTATCAACTACGACTTGATACATTGACACATATGAACATGATTGACGAAAGCAATAGACATAATGCATTCACAACTTACATTCTTTCTCCCTAATCATTTCTAACCCTTTCCAAGACACTCTCTCTCCTCCCTTCTCTCTCCTTATAACCGTCCACCACCCACCTCCTCATCACTCCACCCTTTTCATTTTCATCATCTCTCAAAACCTCTCATTTCACCTTCATTTACACACACTTAAGATTTCTTGAAGATTTCCTTGAAGATCCAAGCATCCATAGAGGCATATCAATGGGGATTCATCATCAATAAGCTCTTTTATTCCTAGTGTGTTCATCTAAGGTAACTCCATCTCTTAAAACTTCAAGTTATGAGATATTAGTTTATTTAAAAGTGAAGTTGTTCACCAAACAAAGGGGTTTTCTTAATGAACTAATGAAATCCGTAAATCTAGGGTTTTAACAAGAAATTTTGAAGATTATAATCTCTATGTATGATCCATGATTGAAAGGTGTGTGTATGATAGCTTTTGTGGTTGAAAATGATGCTTAAAAGATGTTAAAAGTGACATGCAAGATGAGATAATAGGGTTTTGTTTAATTTGAGTTTGAGGTTATATTTGAAGTGTTTTATGGTATAAAAATGTTTGATGATGAATTTGGATGAAAAACCCTAAGTTGAGGAGGGTGTATGATGCATGATTAATGTGAAAAATGCAAAATAAATGTAAGATTATGACCTGCATGTAGAGATTATTGATGAACTGAAAATATAGTGATATTATGTTAATATTTTGGTCATAATAATCAGGTCTTACCTAAACATTATGATAATCATGAGTTGGAAGCTTACAATTTAGTAAATCATGCTTAAAATGGTGTAAAAAGTGATTATAACCATGGTAATAAGATGATCTATGTCGAACTAAAAGTGTGATGATAAAAGCATGTTATTTTATCTATAAAAGTCTGATTATAAGTATGGAATACGATCAAGATGATTTGGATTGTTTATGTGGTCATTATAGGCTTAAAAAGACGTAAAATGGTAATTTTGAGTATGATCGAAGCATGCAATATAAATCTGATTTAAAACAGAAAATTTAGGCATATAATAAGATATAAAATGAGTTTTATGATGATATAAGGTGTATTTGGTCTTACATGATGAATATAAAAGTGACTAATATAAACGCAAGATGCATGTTGTGACTACTTGATTTCATTGAAATATGATTGTGTGATATTGATAGTATATAAAATGATTATTTGGATGAAATATTAGATGAAGTATTGTGTGATCATAATATGAGAATACTTAAGTATGGATTTGAGTTATGAGAAATCGTAATAATAAAACTTGGTGTAAATAAGTATGGGTTGGTGTGCGTCCTTGAGCGAATATTTAGAGGGAAATTATATTTCACTTTGTGATAATTGAACACCAAGAAAGTAGGAAAATATAACCATAAGGGTCGTAGTCAACCAACGGGTCGTCTAAGTAGGGGAAAAACACACAAAACTATTTTATAACTCTAAAGGGTTGAGTGAACAATTTTGTTAGTAGACTTAAAATTAATTTGAAAGTGTACCTTGTATGTAGGGCACTAATAGGTGAATACTTAACCAACTGGGCTAGCTCAGTTGGCCACCGACACCCGCTTTAAACCAACTCTAGGATCCTTGAGGTCTCGGGTTCGAAACCTGGCAACCCTAGGCTCTTCGAACCCCTAGGGTTGGCAGGGTATTCACCGCGAGGCGGCACTGTCGGGCTGCTAGCCTCGGGAGCAAGTCTCCCACGGTCAGGGGTACCGGGCAATTACCCTTTTTTTTAATAGGTGAATACTTATTTTATTTGGGGATTTTGGTAGCAAACTTTTAACGCACCCAAAGGTGAGTTCACGGTCACTTTTTAAATTCTGTTTTTACATTTTGGGGGAGAAACACATAAAGTATTTTGAGTTAATATGATCAAAAGACGACAAAGGAAATGTAACCTGCGTGGCCTTGAGTAAGGGCCTTAAGTTACTGTTAGGATCGGAGGCTCTCATGATTGTGTTTGTTTATAATAAATGAACAATTAATAAACATAATTCTATGAGTTATGCAGCGGAAATGAGCACAAACTTTGTAAGCACGATCAAAGAGAAAAATAGTTTTGATAAACACATGCTTTTCATCAATCGAAAGGTTACAAAGCAAATCAAAAGATTACAAAGCAAACTTACAAACTAAAATCCCCCTCAGCCTGATACTCCAATGGTTGATTGCACACAAGATGAAAGTATTAGACATGAGGAGAAGAACTCGCTCAGTCAATCAAATGTAACAGTACAGAGTACTGCTCCATTTATAGACAAACCAAACCACTGAAGCATCTCAACTGACGTCACCATGAAAGTGACATCTAACTGCCTAACAAACTCTATCCACTGATCTATAACTACTGATCATACAGACACTGATTACATTCTAAACACTGATATATAACCACTGATTCTTCATTCCACTGATGTAATTAACCACTGATGTTGAGCATCAGTACTTTCTTCAAAGGGTGATCAGACCTTGAATGGGCAGTGCTTTAACTCTTCAGCAGTGCTTGGATTCCGTCAGTAGATTGAGCTTCAGTCTTTAATCTTCATCAGTACTTTAGTAACAGTTGTCTTTTGGGCAGTGCTTTGAAGTCTGTCAGTTGCCAGATAACCACTGTCAAGGGGAAAGTCTAATGTAAACAACTGCTTATTATGAATCCAGTGTTGTGATCCGGTTTTAGCTTTCATTATCTGTTCCTCTGGTAGGGTTCAATCCCAACAATCTCCCCCTGGAACAGATAATGCCAAAACCCTTCATTATTCTGGATCTTTATTTTCTCATCAGAAGTTCCTTAGCTTGTCTTTTAAATTCTGCTTCAAAGTCCTTGGAACATGAGTCATCCTCATCCCTGCACAGTGTAAGTTCAAGAAGATCTTGTAGATCTTCAACACCAAGGCTTAGTGCTTGTTTCCTTGATATGTACGTCACTTCACCATTGGATTTGAACAAGGTCAGTACATGGGTCTTTTGATCAGACATCCATTTTAGTACTTTTGAACCCAATGAGTTTCTTGGGAGAAATTTATTAACTGATGAGTTGGGATATTTTGGCCTTGTAAAGATTTGTAGAGCAGTATCCTGAGCTTTTGCTAGTTCAGAATTTTCAGACATTTGTTTGAAAGCCTTTTCTATGACTTCATTTGCTGCAGCTATGTCTTCTGCAACTTCTTTGTCAATCTGCTCTTGTCTCTTTTGTTGATCTAGCTCAATGCCTGAGATATCTGCTGATGTGTTTGGTGATGATGATTTGTTCAGAACCTTTTTGGCAAGGCCTTGAAGCTTTGCTGATCTGTCTTCATTCAAAGCCATTTTATTGATGGCTTCTTTAAAGTACTCAGCTTCTTTTTCTTTTTCTTCTTCAGCAGTCAACAGTTTCTCTTTTTCTTGATTTTTCACAATGATTGAGGTATCTGCTGATGTGATCAGTGGTTCAGAGGTTTTGATCTGCTGCTTTGGCTTTTTGTAGTCAGGCTTCTTTGGAGTGTCAGAAACTGTTATCCTCCTTTTCTTAAGCCTTTCATAAGCCTCATTTGTATACTGCTTTGTCCATTTTGCTATGGCTTTAGCATCTCCAACATTTGCATCTACCAGCTCTTGTTTCTTTCTTTTGTATTCAGAAGTAAGATCAGCAATGAACTTTTTGTATTTGCTCCAGTTTGGAGCAGTCCTATTCTTGCTTGGATCATTTTTTATTCTTTCAATTCCGTTTGCCTCATGCTTTAATGCAACTATTGGCCATTCTTCGAATTGTTTTTCTTCAGCTGGATATAATTTTTCTTTCATGATGTATGCAAGATATTCTTTTCTCATTTCTTTTCGTAGATCTGTTTTGGGTGGTAAATTTGACATTTCTTTGCTCAGATCTCTTGCATAGTCTTCCATCTGTTTGACTTTAGTGAGCAAAAAATCCATTTTTTCGGAAATGGCTTCGTCACCTTGGTCTTCGCATTCAAGTTTAGCTCTTATCTTAGCTTGCCTTGCTTTGATCTCGAGATATTCATCCAGATTTTCTGGGATTATGAAGCCTATGAGAGAAGGAAATCTTCTTTTTGAAGGATCATCCTCAGTGTAGAATTGTCTCATCTCATTTTTTACAGCTTCAGGTTCCAGTGGATATTTTGCAGCCATAGGATCATATTTTACAGCTTCAGGTTCCAGTCGATATATCCGAAAAATGATATCCTTGAAAATAAAAAGCTGATATAAAATTTGGCATGGCGTGACGTGATCACGGTTAAGAAGTGTAACGTGAAGTATAATCACATTAGAGCCGAGCGATGAATATTGCTAAGTTAATTAAACTAGTGAAAATAACGACATTACGTTATTTCAAGTTGCATTATGTCGTATAAGATACGTAGATGATTAATAACTAAAAAGATGTTACCATACCTTTCTGGTAAATACTAACAATTGATTAAAATATGAGCAATGCTCAACTGATTATCGAGAACAAGTGCATTGAGTTTAAACTCAATAAATTATGTAAGAAAGGTTTCGGGGACGAAACCTCTTTAAGGGGGGTAGACTTGTAACACCCCGAAATCGGGATTAGTAATTAAACCATGTTAATAATAATGAATGGGTAAAATACCGTTAGTGTTAAAGTAAACCCGGTGAATATTAGGAATTTAATAGATAAACATAATATTAAATAAAAAGTGAATAAAAGCTTTTGAGGAAATAAAGATAATAAGAGGCCCGAGTTAACGGGATTTAAAAATAAAACGGGTTATGACTTCCCCGAACCCACTAAGTAACTAGAAATATCAACCTAGTTAGTTAAGTGTTGTAAAAACAATAAAAGAAAAATGAAAGAGATAACCCTTTTATAAACTATGGAACTAGAGGGACTAAAAGAGGCAAAAGGGAAAGATGTTTTTAATTAAAACAAATAAACACCAAAACACACACACATGTGTGTGTTTGGTCGATGATTTCACAGAGCCAGGAGAAGGGTTCTTCTCAAAACCCTAAACTCACTAAAATCCATAAAAATCCAAGGGAAATCAAGTTGGAAATTGGGGCTTTAATTAAATTCGCGATCACCCAAGCTAGGAGATCATAAGGTATGTTGAATTTCATCATTTTGTGATATCTTGAAATTTGGATGAACATGCATGAACGAAATTCTAGAATGAATGTTGTGTATATGGGTGATATTGGGTTGAATCTATGTCTAGAAACAAACCCTAGATGCAAAATTGTAAAATTGTACCATAAACTAGTGATTAGTCAATTAACCAAGTATGAGCCAAGTGGGTTTTGACTAAATAGTGAAGATGATGATATGCATGTGCTTAGAATCATCATATTTGATAGTTGGAGCAAAATACTTGAACAATTAATAAGTTCGAGTGAATACTCATATGTGACTTGAAATGGGTTTTTGTACATTATGATGAAATTAGTGTTTTTGTTCATATAAATAGGTGTTGGGAATCGTGATGTCTACTAATTAATTTGTAGAAGCTGATTATATTAGATGTTTGGATAAATGTCTAATGCTATGATGAAACGGGTTTTTACATGTAGATAGAAACCTTTAGTTCTTGCTTAACAAATGAATAATTAACTTGGATAATCAAGAGCTAAGTTAAATTGGTGTTAATAATAGCATGAACTTAGACTTGAAAAGTAGTTAAAACGGTGGCGTAAGAATAATGCCTATCGGATACTTGACAAAGTGCTTAAATGAATTGTCGAGGTTTATAATATAATCACTTATGTTAATAGGCAGTTTGACCTTTAAAAGTCAACCTGACCAAAATGAAATCAAATGATGAATTTTGATGTAAAACCCGTAAGATGGAATAGTCATAATTAATGATGACTAATCTAACTGTCTTACGAATTGTGATGATAGTTTGACGCTTGACAAGCTAGGTGGAGGCTTGGAAAGGAAGCAGGTAAAACGAAGCAAGTATCCAGGATATTATTTCCAAGAAAACTAAATAGAGGCGTTACTTACATAGGGCGTGAGGTGAAAACTATAAAAAGGTCGTGTATGTTATGTGTTAATCGCTTACTCTGGCCAAGTAAGTAGTGGCATATGATACCATGAGTTTTTTTATAGCGGACACATTTACATCCGATGTAGTAAGGGCGGGGTGAATGGGACTAACTTAAAAAGTACCCAAATGAATCAAATGAGCAAAATATTTGATAATAATGTAAACGCACAGCCGGATGACGGAAGCGTATTACATTAGGATGATGAGCTCGAGTGAAGGGACAAAGATTAATGTAAAACGATTAAGGTATGCATTGGGAGGGGTGTGCTTACACTCGAACCCGGAGAATGCAAATATGACTCTTAACGGGCCGATTTTGTAAAACGCCAAACTTGAGAACAAAGCAGGAATATAAAAGCGAAACGAAGTCATAATGCATACCGTAAGGGTTGCAATAATAACGACTTCGGTAAAACACTCGGTTGGTGGGTAAGGGTTTAAACACATGTGTAGACCGAGAAACGGGAACTCGGATGGAAAGTTAAAAGACTTGGATTTTGAGTCATGGCTAAAAGACGACAAGATGAAGTAAATAGAAGTTTTGATAAATCATGTTCAACTATTATAAAGTTGAACGGGTCGAACAAAGATTGAAGTTTGACATTCATAAGTTATGAACTTTGTAGGATCGTGTAGTGACCCAAACGAGTCGTTCAGAGGAGTTTATATCAGTTTCAGAGGCGGAAACAAAGAAACTGATTTCGAAACAGCTAGCAATTCACTTTAAACACTTTCTGATTGATATAACAGCTTATACAATCACAGAATAAACCGGCAGCACCTCGGTATCCAAAATTACAATCCTACCAACTGAATTCGCTTGAACAACTATTTATAGCTCACCAGGTTTCGCTTGGAAGTAACAAGAACCAGTTCAAGCGAAATCAATTAGATATGATTTCGTTTGAAACTGTCACATACCATTTCAAGCGAAACCTCCACCTTCAAGCGGAATCACTCTATTTTACACATAAATCTCCTATTTTCTCGTATGACGTGCCCTGATCTAACATATCTAGTGACAAGACTCGATACAAGACGAAGTCGACAGACGTATGCACCAACAAACTCCCCCTCGGATGTTGACGAGTCTTAAGTATCGAGTCTTCAACGTCTTCAGTCTCTCTTCAAAGAATCTGACATTGTAGGCATCCTCAAAACTTTGTCTCTTTCTCCTCTTCAACATCAACAGACTCCCCTCGAACAATCTTTCCTCGGATGTTGATTGCAATTTGACTTTCACAGAATCAGGATCATGACCTGGCTCTATACTCAGACTTCAGAATCCAGGCTATCCTGCACATCCTCTACCCAACAGTAAAATTTTCACAAATTTAACATTTTACAAAATTTGTACAACCAAACTCTCCCTCAAATTTATCTAGGATGATTTAACAATGTTAATCATTGATGAACCACTTGTAATTAAATATTCAAAAACTTTTCTCATTTAAACACAAGCTCCCCCTCACCACATGCTCATCATGTTTAGCGCTTGGAATTTTGAAAATCAGCTCTTCAACACCAGTTGTCGAAAATCTTTTTGAATTTTTCAAAAGTTTATGCTAAAACACACTAAAATCTTTTTAGATTTTTTTAATGAAATGAAACGCAGTAAAGAAATATATACAGATAATATTTTTTTTATGTAAGAGGATCATATCAGCTTTTGACAAGTCACAAGTACCGTTGAGCTTAGATACACATTAAGAATTAAACAATTCACTTAGATTGCCGATATACTGATCCACTTAAATTCTCACACAAATTTCAACTGATTCAGGATATGAATTAGGTGTATTAAGGACTTAAACTCATTCATGTGTCCCACCTCTTGAATATACTCCCGTATCCAGATCCCAATATTCAGTCTTACAGGCGAGTATACCACAGATGATAACTGTAAGGGGTTAGATGCGAAACCGTGAGAGCTCAGGTCAGAACTTCCGTTCAGCAGAGAGATGACGGTTCGACTTTAGGTGGGTCCCCTTTAGAGGATCTTTTTTACAAACAGCATTGATTAGCAATTTTATTGTCTCATCATTTTATGCTGAGGGCGGCGCTATATTTCAAGCAAGCAGTAAAGTATTCTCCGGGGACTAGGCCATTGCTTCCGCAAAATCAGAATTCCGGGGATAATACCCCAGATATCACTGAGCATAAAGACCTAGTATCTCAGAAAGAGGGATCTTTCAAACGAAATTTCAGGGGTTACCTATATATCCAAGTAGTGTTCCCCACAAAATAAGCAAGTTTGAATTTAAGTTTATATCCCGAAAAAGCTTACTAAATGTGTAAAAACCTATTGGCATATCATCAGTGAGACCGTTTAACGCTATTTAAACATTACATTTCTTTAGCATACTGTAACTGTCCACTGATGTACTATCATTTCCTCTTTTCTGACAACAAAACTCTTTTTGAATTTTATCATGTTTTTGACTTTTTCAAATTTTCAAAAGTTTTCGGATTTTCAGAAATTCTTACTCCCCCTAAAATTCAAACATAATTAAAGGAAATTTGAAAACAAACTGTACATGTAAATAACAACTGATATCAAATCACTTCACTTCGCCATCCACTTGGCATAAACAATCAGAACTCCTCCTTACACAAAACCATTTTCTCATTACGATTTCAAAACACTAAAGTTTGTTTTAACCAAAATGATGTTTCCGGAAAATAAGTTTTGTTGATTTTACCACTTGTAGGTTAAGGGTTCATCACATCGTTTCTCAATCAATAAGTAGGAAAAACAAGTACAACTTAATGTCCTTGATTTACCACTTGTAAGTGAAAACCTTCTTCAACCACTTGTCAGTTCACTCACCAACTATAACCTCATGTAAATCAAAATATAACAATATAAAGATATCACCTGTATATTTACCAACCAAACATATCAAAAATGATGCCGATTCCTGCTCCGCGCTTACCAACCTGGTAGCTCCGGCAAGTCACACTTAACCTGTAAAAATTTAACCATTATAAGATTCATTCACAAAATCAATTATCAAGAAAGATGCCGATTCCTGATCCACAATTACAAACTTGGGATCTCCGGCAAGTCAGGTTTTTCAATGAAAGAAAATGTCCACCCAAGCCTGGCCAGCCTTGGGTGATTCCAACTCCTCTTTAGTTGGGGTGTAGGTTGCTTTTTTCGTAGCATAAAAATCTTTTACCCCTTTAACCTTTCTATCGATCATCTTCCAAAAAATTTTCTTTACATTTCCATTAAACACTTTCTCAACATCAAATTCATTCTTTTCAGAATAAAATAGATTCGAGATCTCAACTTTCCCAATCTTTTGTTTAAAATTTTCAGTCCTCAATGGTGGAAAGTTCTCATCATCCATTGGAGGAACTGAGTTTTCACTCTTTTTAACAATGTGTGGCTCCTCTGATTTTGTGGAATCAGATTCATCACCAGATTTTGTCTCAGATTTCTTAACAACCCACTTTTGGTTGTCAAGCTTCACACTTCTCCTGTAAAACCTCTTTGAACATTCACCAACTTCATAAATTGAATTTTCAAACACTTTAAATTTCTCAGTTGGTGGTTCGGTTTTATCAACAACAATACCTTTCAGTTTTTCTGAGGCTCCCTGTTTTGTCTTAGTTGCTTTGGGACAGTTCCATGCAATGTGACCAACTTCATTGCATCTAAAACAAGTTCTTGTTTCACTTCTCTGATAAGCTTCACTTTTCTTTTTCTCAGCAAGAAATTCTTGATTTGACTGTCTCCAAAAAGAGCTCTTCTTCTCTTCCTCAGCAGATGGACCTGAAACAAATTTTGTATTTTTAGAAAAATTTTCTTTTTTATAGTTTTCTGGAGGAATAAAACCAAGACCTTTCTTTTTGAAATTACCATTATGGTTTGGTTTCTTTTGAAAACCAGAACCAGAATTGTAACTCTTTTTCTTGTTTAATCGCTGTTGAACTCTTGAAGTGTATTTTTTAGGTTTTTCAGTAAGATTTCAATCTTTTATTTCAGAAATATTAATTTCTGTCAGTTTGAAAACCTTTTTGATCATTTTAGGTTTAACACCTCTTATTGGAAATTCTTTATCAAAATATAATTTGTCAGAATCATTCAAAGTGTATGCCACTTCAAATGTTTCGTCATTCAAATTAGATTTTGACAACAAAAATTCTTTACTATACACCCGTTTTTCTGACGACTTTGAACTCTTGACAGACGAACTCGAACTCCTGGACTCAGACTGTGATTCGGACTCCTCATCCTTATCTAACAGCTGATCGACCATCCTTTTTATTAACTCAGACTCATGATCTATGTCGGACGCTGTGAATGTGATGTCAATATTGTCTGGTAATACATCGGTTATCTCGGACTCCAATTTTATATTGACTGCCTTTTTTACTTGTTCCTCATTCGGTTTTCTAGGAGAATACCCTTCCCAAATCGGAGGCGGACAATTGTTATAACATTCACTCTGTTTCTTACCAGTATCCTTTTTCTTCGGCTTCTTGTCTTCAAATGCTTCAAAACCTGCAACAGTTGGATAAATTCGGTCAATTAAGTAATCAGAACTTGTATAACTTCTCAACAATCTTCTGATTCTTTCATTTTCAAGTATTTCACTATCCAACTCCTTCTTCCATTTTGCACATTCTTCAATGTAAAAGTTTATTTCTTCCTGCTTCGACATCATTGTTGCATTCAACATCTTCAAAGCATCTTCTTTTTCAGAATTTGTTTTCTGCAAACTAGTCACCGTTCTGTTTAATACATCGTATGATTCTTTCAAATTCTTGACATCAAACAACAACTTCTCTTTCAACTTCTCAAGCTCACAAAACTTTTTATCTTTATCTTCACATTGTTTGCAAGGTTCCAAACATGTAAGACACGGTTTTGTGACTTCAACAACCTTTTCGATCTCCACAATCTTCTCAACTTCAACTACCTTTTCCACTTCAACTATCTTCTCAACAATCTTGTCTTCTTTCATTTCTTTTGCAGCTTTTCTCTCTTTTAGTTTCTTCAATTTATCTGCAAAATAAAATTCAAAACTATCAGAAGATAAATGAGTTTTTCCAACATTTATCTGTTCAAGCTCTTCATCATCATCACTGCTTTCTGAAGAAACAGATTCTTCATCTTGACTCTTCTCATCATCAGATAACACTGCTATCCATTCCTTCATCAATTCTGGTTTTTGAACGATTTGAGCAATGAAGGCTTTAAAATTCCCATTTTCATTTGCAAACTTATCCCAGCTAAATCCTGGTGCCATTTTTTCATCTTCTTGATCAATGATACCAAAATAAGCTTTCCTGTTTGCATCTTCGATCATCTTCCCATGAGCAGTTTGTGAATCCTTTTGTTGATGCGGTTGATTAGTAATTTGTTGATATATAGACTTTCTATAGTAATCATCTTTTCCAAAAGGATTCTTTGCTCCACTAGGCTCCTGATTTTTGCACTCTCTTTTGAAATGACATTTCTCCCTGCATTTAAAACAAGTAACTTTAGATTTATCAAAACCTAAAGCTGAAAGATGAGCATCCAAAAAGTCATTTCTTCCTGTAATCATTTTGAACTTTTCAGCTCTTCTCAGGACACTAGCTAGACACCATTTGATGTCCATAAGCTCCAACTCCTCTGCATCAATCTGATCGTAATCCTCCTTGGTTAACATAGGATTTCTGATCCTTCCAGCAATTAATCCTTCATAAGATTCCAATGCAGTAACTAGTAAACCCATATGATTTTTCACAACTTCTTTAGAAAAGTTTTGACCATTTTGAAGATGTAAAGCCACATTGCACTGAATCATATGCCCATTACCAACATTTGCACTTTGAACACTTGGAGGATTAACATTTGAAAATCCACTAGTATTGACTGAACTTTGACTGCCTAATCCAGATGAATTTCCTGCACTGAACGCGGTTTGGATCTTTGGACTTGCTTCAACTGTCTGAACATTTCCTTTGTAGTACAGTTTAATGTCTTGTTGATTGCTTGAACTGTTCATTCTGGCAATCTTCTGTTGTTCAAGATCCTGTGCTTCCAGCTTTTCAATAAACTATCCGATCGACAATCTGCTAAACTGTCCAGAATTCTTCAGAATCATCAGATAAGTACCCCATTCTTTCTGCGGTAGCGCGTCAGCTAACTTTTCAACCCATTCTGCTGGAGTTTTAGTGATTTTCAGCTGAGACATGGTACGCACAAGATAACAGTATCTCTCAATTAGAGTCTTTGTAGTCTCACCAGGCATACTAGTAAACAACTCAAACTCCTTTTTCAACAACGCTGCTTTACTCTGAAGCATCTCTGTACTTCCTTCAAATTTCTTCTCAAGTTCTTTCCAAATTGAAAATGCATTTCCATCATGCTGAAGCAAAACAAATATATCCTCTTTGATAGCTTGCTGCAACAGACTTATCATCATTTTCTCTCCTTTATAACTTTCTCTCTCCGTGTCTGAAAACTCTGAGATAATTTTATCAACTTTCATAGCAGTCTGTGGTCTGACGTATTCTGTTTCAATGCTTTCCCAAGCTCTTAGATGGTTTGCCTGAACCCAATTCTCAAAACGATTCTTCCATCCATGGTACTCTTCCATTCCCATAAGTGTCGGAGGTTTTTGCAAAGTACCTGTTTCATTTTCCATGTTCATATTCTTAGCAATATCAGCTGGAGTAGTTGAAGTTGTAGCAAAGGCATTGTAGAATTCAGAATCCATGTTTCGACAACACGTTTTTCAAAAACAACACTTTTCAAGCGAAAACACGTTCAAGCGGAATATGCAGTTCAAGAGAAATACCAACTATTTACTTTCAAGCGAAATACCACTGATCAATTTCAAGCGAACTCAGAACAGTTTGAAGCGAAACCTCGGATTACAAGCGAAAAAGTAAAATTTTGAACGAAAACAGTCAATCTCAAGCGGAATCACAAATGATCGTACAAGCGGAATCACTTTATCAGTCCATTTTTACCACTTTTAAACCGAATTTTAATCTGAAACTTTCAAGGGTTTGTTAAAACACAGTTTTATACAACATATGTGAAAATTGGTCGATTTTAACCGTGAAAACTTAATGATTTTGAAAAGAAGGTGTAGAAAACAGAAATTTTGAGCTGAACCAGTAAGAACTCCTCCTCCTGATCTCTTATACCACTTGTAGGATCGTGTAGTGACCCAAACGAGTCGTTCAGAGGAGTTTATATCAATTTCAGAGGCGGAAACAAAGAAACTGATTTCGAAACAGCTAGCAATTCACTTTAAACACTTTCTGATTGATATAATAGCTTATACAATCACAGAATAAACCGGCAGCACCTCGGTATCCAAAATTGCAATCCTACCAACTGAATTCGCTTGAACAACTATTTATAGCTCACCAGGTTTCGCTTGGAAGTAACAAGAACCAGTTCAAGCGAAATCAATTAGATATGATTTCGCTTGAAACTGTCACATACCATTTCAAGCGAAACCTCCACTTTCAAGAGAAATCACTCTATTTTACACATAAATCTCCTATTTTCTCGTACGACGTGCCCTGATCTAACATATCTAGTGACAAGACTCGATACAAGACGAAGTCGACAGACGTATGCACCAACAAACTTTCACACGAACAAGTCAGACGAATTTAATAAAGGATGACACTTGATAAAGTAAGTAAGCGCGAACCGAATAAATAAAAGTGCGAAACATTAATAAACCTATGTAAAGGAGTTATAGGCGTTAAAAATATTAAAATAAAAGAACCCGGGTAATGGGACGTAAAGAAGTATAGGTAAGAACCGGGTAACGGTGAGTGTAGGGCAGACCGACGTGTATTTGACGTTAGAAGTCACAAAGTCGGAAGGATAATTCGAAAGAAAACAATGTAGCCTTAGACTACGGTCAAGGTCAAACGAAACCCAAAAAGTAAAAGTGAATAATTCTAAACATAAAAAGGGGTGCTTTAACGCCATATGCGTATATAAACGTATACACATTTGAATAAAGACTCGAATGAAAGATGATCTGTGGGATCATCATAACCTATGGGATACTAATTAGTGTAAAGGTCTACGGGGCCAAAATGATCCACGAATCATGAATTGAAGCAAATGGATCGTAAAGGGGCCTCGCCCTAAAGAGGTGAAAGCTTAAAGAAATAGCCTACGAGGTTAAGTGAAGGAACCTACGGGTCCATAGTGTAAGGTGAGGAGACTTGTTATGATTCCCCGCGTAA